>UCOH01004404.1:0-18332 GCA_900474275.1 Synergus japonicus | reverse complement strand
TATATATATATATATGTGTATATCTTTATATTCCTCTTCAAACCACATCCCCTTTGCCCAATAACTATTGATAAATGGCCCCCTCCACCCGCTGCATTTCTCATTCACTTAACTTTAAACTTCCCTTTTTTCCATTGAGTTGAAGTTTCAGGCTAGTTTCGTTTTGTTTAGTCTGACGATTTTTTTACATTTATTTTGGAATGATAATAATAATTAAAAGAAGTTACCTCTGTTCACGAAACGAAAAATGTGTATTTTTAACAATTTTAGAAAGTTTAGAGGAATTTTAACAAAAAATTTTAAATAATTTTAAGGAAGAGAGATTTTATGAGATTTTAAAAATTGTATAAGGATTTCAAGAGATTTAGAGTAATTTTAAGAAATTTCGAAGGATGATAAGAGATTTCGGTTGATTTTAGGAATTTAAAGGTATTTTTAAGGAATTTTAAGAGATTTGAAGATATTTCAAGACATTTACAGAAGATTTAAAAGTTTTTAAAGAATTTGAAGTAATTTTAAAGGATTTTATTTAATTTACTGCTTCAGAGTAAAATAAATTCCCTAAAATTTCTTAAAATCACTTAAAATGTTTTGAAATCTTATGAAAATCTTTAAACTCTCTCTTGAATTCTTTTAAAACCCATTGAAATTCTTTACAAACAGTTATCACCAAAATCTTGTGAAACCTAAAGAAATTTCTAAAAATCTCGGCACGTCCTTTTGATAAGTTTTCCGAATTTTTATGAAAATATCTTGAAATCTTGTGAAAACTCTTGAAATGCTTTAACTACTTTGAATGCTTTTAAAAATCCTTTGAAGTTCATTAAGGTATTTTGAAATTCTCCGAAATCACTTAAAATCTCTATAAAATCCCTTGAAAATTATTAAAAATTCGGGTAACGCCGAGTAAATTTCTCCAAGTAAATAAATAAAAATAAAATAATTTTGGGGATTTTTCTTGATATCTTTAATCCAATAAATATAAAAAAAATGAAATACATAAAAATTTTCGCCAGCAGGCTAGACATTTGAAACTTCATTCTTTTTGCACTCCTTTTTCTAGTAGAAAAAATAATTGAGAATTTTTAA
Source organism: Synergus japonicus (assembly GCA_900474275.1). Classification (NCBI taxonomy): domain Eukaryota; kingdom Metazoa; phylum Arthropoda; class Insecta; order Hymenoptera; family Cynipidae; genus Synergus; species Synergus japonicus. The sequence continues at coordinate 17,243 of UCOH01004404.1, read as the reverse complement.
ATCTTGAAACATAATTTGGTTTAATTTTTTTAATTTTCGTAAATTTACTTGATATTTCTTAAAATTACTCAAAGTCCCAATTAAATCTGATTAAATCTCTTAGAATTCCTTAAAATCCACTAAAAATTGGTAAAATATCTTGAATTCCTTAAAAGTCCTAAATATTACTAAATATTCCAAAAAAAAATCGTAAAATACCTTAAAATTATTTAAAATCCCATGAAATGTCATGAAATTTCTTAAAATTCTTGACAATCAAATTAAATCTTGTAAAATCCCTTGAAAGTCCTCAAAATAAGTTACATAATATTCTGTAAAACATCTTACAAGTATTTAAAATTCCATGAAATCCCCTGAATCCCTTAAAAGTATTTAAAATTACCTAATACTCCATGCAATATCTGAAAATGACTAAAAATCGTGTGAAATGTTATGAAATTCGTTTAAATTTTGCAAAATCAATTGATATCAATATTGTCAAATATTGTAAAATTCCTTTAAATTTCGTAAAATCGCATGTTTTTCCTTGATATTCTTTGATATTCACAGAAAAAACAAGGACTGAAAGTGTTTACAGCTGAAATCAGTTTTTAGGCTGAATTTCAGTCTTAAGTCTTGTTTTTAGACTAAGAAATCTAAAAACAAGACTAAAAATTGACTTAAGACTGAAATTCATCCTAAAAACTGATTTCAGCTGTAAACACTTTCAGTCCTTGTTTCAAAATTCTTTAAAATTCTTACAAATCCAATATATTCTCACCAAATTCTTTACTAGAAATAAATATCCTTAAACTTACTTAGTATCTCATAAACTATCTTAAAGTCGCTTAAAATTACTTAAAATCCCATGAAATCTTATGAAATTCTTTGAAATTCGTGAAAACCCAATATAATCTTACCTTATCCTTTAAAATTTCTGGACTTAAATGTGTTTAAAATTATTTAATATATCTTACTTCCTCCAAAAAGTACCTTAAAATCGTTTAAAATTACTCAAAATCTCCCAAAATATCATGAAATCCCATAAAATTACTTAAAACCCCATGAAATCTTTTTAAATTCCTGAAAATCTAACGAAATCTCGTGAATGCCTGAAAATGCCTTAAGTCCTTAAAATAGCTTAATATCCTATGAAATATCGTTAAATTTCTGAAAATTATTGAAAATTCTAGTGATGCATTTGAGCGAGAAAATTGAGAAATGAGCAATAACAAGAAAAGCTCTCGTCTTTTTTTTTTAAATCTCATCTCATCTCGTCACATTTCAGCAACTTTTTACACCGATATCTCGTTCACTGGAAAATTCCATGCAATTTCGTAAAATCCCTTAAAATATGAACAATTATATACATATCCATTTATCCACACTACCCACACAGAAAAAACAAGGACTGAAAGTGTTTACAGCTGAAATCAGTTTTTAGGTTGAATTTCAGTCAGTTTTTTTAAGACTTCTTAGTCTTAAAACAAGACTAAAAACTGACTTAAGACTGAAATTCAGCCTAAGAACTGATTTCAGCTGTAAACACTTTCAGTCCTTGTTTTTTCTGTGCATTAGAGTTGTCGAAATTTTATCCCTTTATTTAGACCTCTAATTATAGGACTTATTAATAGATCTTAACTAATTAGTACAACTAATTGTACTAATGAGTTGCATTATTTACCTTTCCATCAAATATATTTTTCTTTTTATTTCTGTTAGCATATACATATATAACAAGTTATGTAAGTTTAAATTAAATCGACAGGATACATATATTTATTTTTTTCGAGTTCGTCATGGAGTGTCATCTCTTTCATTGACTCTTTTTCATTGAAATACAGAAATATTCAAAACCTTTTCATCGAGATTAAAGTGAAAATTAGGAAATAACGATATACAATAGCTAAAAAATTTAAAATATAAAATAAATAATTTAGAATATAATTCACCTTTCCCTCTTCTTCTAAAATAAGGAAAAAAAACACTAAAACACACACCTTCTTTGACACTGAATGATGTTCAAAGTGCAAATCTAACTTTCATGGAGAATTGATGAGAACAAGGGCTTTAAACTTTAACATAACCGGCAATTTCAATGACTCGGACAACCGGTTTCATATATCACACATAATTATTAAAATAGATGTTCAAAAATTGTTTTTAAAATTCACCTTATGCATCTCTCACCTCAAATTTCATCATTACCCAATCTATTCTAACAACAATAACAAGCAAATATTCACTTTTTCAAAACTCATAAGATCATAACTAAGTTTAATTTAAATTTCAACAATAAATATCCTAAGCCTATAAATAACATAGATCATGCAATTGTAGCATTAATAAATTTATAAAACGGAAATAACACCTTTTATTTAGAATCCCTCCTTGCATATAATTATGTAGGTCTGAACTATTCTATTTTCGCTCTTGAGAATCGAGAAATGTTAAATGTTAAACAATTCTAGTATCCCGTTTGACCGCATTATGTATATATATATATTTATATATATGTATATATTTCTTCTAGTAAAAGAAACATGGATACAAATCTTGAAAATCATTCTACCCCCAAAGGCCATCTGAATCTGGTTTATATGCAGTCTATGAAAATGAACTTTAAACTACCATCGTCTTCGTTATTTTACAGAAATATATTTATATATATATTGGTGATCTCGATCGAATATTGGAAAAATAACCAATAGATCGATAAGACGTCTCCCTCTCTCTATTTCTCTCTCTCTTTCTCTCGCTTTGACTGGGCCTTTCCTCTCTCCTTCTCTAGAAATGTCGAGTAACATTCGCTCGAAGACCTTCGCAAGATAAAGGTACAGTTGAGCCCGTTTCTCAGGCATAGAAAGGATAATTCTATTTTTGATTAACTTCTCACTCTCCGTAATCCATATTAAGAGCCTGAAATTTGGTCATTATCAAAAGCTGAAATTCAATGCCATTCTGAAAGTTCATTCTTGTTCAATCAACTCCTACATGCACTCAGAAAAAAACTTGTTTTAAATCAAAACTTTTATTTTAATAACTCAAAGTTAAAATTTCTTTACATTAAAGAAAACTTTCTTTCTTTTAGAATTATTTTGTTTGATTTAAATGAAGTTTCTTTGATTCAAATCAAATTATTTTTAACTATTTTAATATAAAGAAACTGTTTTGTTCAATTCAAAAAAAATTTCTTTGACTGGTGTGAAATAGACTGTATTAAAAATGATAAAATATTGAAATATTACAAAATCAATTGCATCTCGGAAATTTTTTGGCTGCACTGAAAAAAAGATTTGATTCGGACAACAAAATAATTTTGTTGATATTCGTGCAACAAAATTTGTTTGTTGGCACAACCAAATTATTTTTGGGTCAAGAATTGACCCAACTGACCAACAAAAATTTATTTCAGCTAACAAAAGATATTTTGTTGCTCAAAATATTTTTTTGAGTGTGGATAAAAAAAAATGATGGAATGTAAAAATTAATATTTCGGTAGGATGTTTCCGAATCGTACATTTTTTAATTTTGTTGCTATGTAAGCAACAAAAATTGTTTGGTTGTGCCAACGAAATCTTGGTTCTTTCAACAAACCTTTTGTTCAACCAAGAAAATTCATTTAAACCAACAAAATTTCAGTTTTGGTTGAATTAACAAAACTTTGGTAGGTTCAAAAAAAATTCGGTTTGCACAAACAAATAATTTTTGTTCCTTCTATAGCAACAAAAAGTTCTTTTGTCCGAACCAAACATTTTTCTCAGTGTACAAAACTTCCCAGAAAGATTAACAAGAATCTAATGAATTTTAATGCCTTTTCGATAAAATTGTAATTATTTTGAGTTGATACACAATATTTTAAAAAGCACCTTTTGCTAGTACTTAAAAAAATAATTAAGAATTTTTAATTCTTCAAATATAAAATTTTGTAATTCTTTATCTAGTTTCAGGAATTTCCATAAGTCTCATCAAATTCCTTAAAATTCCTTTTTTATCTTTCTAAATTTCGTGAAATTCCTTTAATCTTTGTAAATTCACTTAATATTCCTGAAAATTACTCAAGGACCCATGAAATCTGATATCTCTTAAAATTTTTAAAAATAAACTGAAATTTTGCGAAATACCTTGAAGTCTGTAAAAGTCCTTAAAATTACTAAATATCCCATAAAATGTCATAAAATACCATAAAATTATTTAAAATCCCATGAAATATTATGAAATCTCTTAAAATTCCTAAAAATTCAATGAAATCTCGTAAAATCCCTTGAAAGTCCTCAAAATAAGTTAATATCCCGTAAAATATCTTAAAATTACTCAAAATTCTTGAAAATCGAGTATATTCTCACCAGACTCTTTACTCGAAATAAATGTCCTTAAAATTACTTAATATCTTATAAACTATCTTACAGTCGCTTAAACTTACTCAAAATCTCTCAAAATATCATCAAATCGCATGAATTTAAATCTTATGAAATTCCTTTAAATTTTGCAAAATCAATTGATATTTCTTAAAATTATTTTAATTTCTTGAAAATCCAATACTTATAATCTTTCCCAATCCTTCAAAATTTCTGGAAATAAATATCCTTAAAATGACTTAATATCTAATAAAATATCTTAAAGTTGCTTAAAATTACTAAGAATCTGTCAACATACCATCAAATCCCATAAAATTACTTAAAATCACATAAGGCTTTATTAAATCCCTTAAAATTTCTGAAAATCCAATAAAATCTCGAAAATCCCTTAAAATCCCTTAAGTCGTTAAAATAACTTAATATCCTATAATTTATCATTAAATCTCTGAAAATTATTTAAAATTTCATCCAATTTCGTAAAATCCTTAAAAATTTCATAAAATTCCTCGAAATACCGTGAAATCACTTAATGTTTCTAAAATCTCAATAAATTTCATAAAACCCTTTTAAATTCCTTACCATTATTCAAGATTCCGTGAAATCCCATTAAATCTCTTACAATACTTAAAAATCCACTGAAATATAATACAATGCCTAAAAATCGTTTAAAAGTCTCAAATTACTTAAATAAAGTTCAGTCAAATCCCTTAAAACTACTTTATAATCCCATAAAGCCGTCTTGTTTATATTATGATTCTTTATTTTCAATTTTTTGTAACTTGTTTAAGTGTTTTTAAATTATAAATTAATTAATAGATTAAAATCATAAAAAATATGAAAAACCTTGGCATTAGAAGTGTTGGAGGATGTTCCATCACGTTGAAAGAAACGTGAAAAGACGTCACGTTTTTCATAGTTATAAATAATATTACCTCACAGATTCATATTATACAGTATTTCATATTCTAACTAGAAAATTTGAATTACAAGTCTAATTTTTATTTTCTTAATAAATACTATAAAAACGCCTCTAATTAGACCGTAGCTCCATTAATAATTAATATTGCATTGCGTTTTATCACATCTGTATATATAAACTCTGAAGAAAACTGGAGGAATGAAAAAGTGAGGAAAATGGTCCAGATGCATAAAAACAAAGCTTCTAAACTAGAATTAAAATGTAGCTTGCTATTATAATTTATATTTTCTTAATATGTATTTGAAATTTTTCTCGAATTCAGTTATTAATTAATTAATTAATTAATTCCAACGTAATTAATAAAGCAAACGTTTATTTTCGCTGAAAATAAATTGATACAAGGATAGATTGATTTGATTTATAAAGGATTTATTTTTCTGAGATTATAATAATGAATAGAAAGTTAAGGTTGAAAATGTTAATATGTGTCATAATAATAAAGAAGGTTGAGAAAGTTGTTCATTCTTAATTAAGAATATTGGTTTTCCACTGTGATAATAACTTAAAGAAGCATATTTTAATTTATTATATAAATATTATTAATAACAATATTTTATTTATAAATATGAATTATTTTCTTGCGAAATATATTTTTTAACATATTATTATCTACCTTTAGCTGAAGAATTTATACTGGCCATGTGAAAATAACTATTTTGATCTTACGTGAAAGATTGGACACTTTATAGTTGCCACGAGTAGAAACTTTAACTGTAAAGAGTGTCACGGAAGTGCAATATATTAATCTGGGTGTAGGATATAAAGATAGGTAAAAATAGTTGCTTCACTTTTATCTTCCAAGTAAAAGTGAAAAACGGGAAATATAAATACATATGTGTCCAAAAATCTCAAAGTCTCTGCGTTCAGTTAAGCTAATTTTATAGAACTTTATTAATCTTTAAAATTTTTAATTTGTGTAAAGTTTACAGTAAATTAAAAATTAAAATATATATATATATATAAATAATAAATATATATTTGAATAGAATAATAAGTGGCAAAGGTTTTTCCAATTATATAGTTTCAGGGTGTGAACCTTTATTCAGAACTCACTCACACACAGACATTCAGTTTTACACCCAGAGAAAATGTTTATTTAAATCAAATAAACGTATATTTGTCTCAGTAAAGCCAACTAAAAAATATCCATGAATTAAATAAAATTTATTTGATTCAAAGATATTATTTCTTTGAATTAAAAAGAGAAGTTCTCTGAATCAAATAAATTTTATTTAATTCAAAGATATTTTTTAGTTGGCTCTGAGGTAAATATACGTTTATTTGACTTAAACAAACTTTTTCTCTGGGTGTACATATCTAGATAAAAATAAAATTTTATTTTATTTGTTAACACTTAAATTTGTGTTTATTTAGAGGACTTTCTAAAAACGGGATCAGGGAGCTAACCAGTTTCCTCACAAATAAAATCTAACTTTCGTTTTTGACCACTCATGATATCATTTTATATTCATAAAAAATGTATAAATAAATAAATATATAAATCTCATTGGAAATTGGACAGTGGACAAAAAAACTGTAAATAAAAAATTCCCGGTTAAAAAATCCTCCAATTTTCCTCTAGCAAGATGCAAGTGAGGAAAAGCAGGAAAGACGAGAGAAACGGAATCGTAAATTACGACCGGAAGTCTTGTGCAGAGTTCGCGTGACCATCTCGTTATCGAATCTGACTTTAAAGTTCAGTCTTGCGAGACTGGTGCGGGAATATAGCGGATCGGGGGAAATGTGAGACTGTATATAGAAGAGACTAAAATTGTCGGGAGGGACAGGGGCAAGTATAAGACAAGTTAGGGGGAAATAAGACTAGATTTGAGGGGGCAACGAAGTAAAGAGAGGAGAAAAGGCGCGGGCGCACGGGCAATCGTTTTCCGGTTTTCCGTTTGCGAATGGGCCCCTGACTTCTCGACTCGCACGGCTCTGACTCTCTGCGGCTCTCCTGTCGTGTCTGCGAGAGGGAAAGTATTTTATACCACGCTCGGCTTGGCAAGAGAAAGGGGACACGGTTTGCTCCTAATTTCTGTTTTAACTTGGAGAGTTTATCCCGCCGTGAGTGTAACTTGAAACCCCGACTCGATTAACACCACCGATTTTAAAGTGTATAGCACATCAGTCACATACATTGTATTATATTATATTATTATATTATTCTATTATATTTTCCAAATGGCATCTTAAAATTCCCGAGAAAATGCCTTGGAATTTTCCTTGGAATTTCAGGATAACATTTAAAATTCCTTAAAACCCTATAAAACTCTTGCAAACCTTTTAAAATTCCTGAAAATTTCACAAAAATCTTAGAAATCGCTGAAATTCTTTGAAATCTTTTTCAATTCTTAGAAACCTCTTAAAATTTCTCAAAATTTCAAAACATTTAGAATCCCTTTTAAAATCGTACTCTCCAAATCTGAATTAGTAAGAAGTTACTAATGAAATAATGCCAAATCGTTTACTAATACACTTTAGTAAGCATTTTTACTATCAATTAGTTGAAAACTACTAATCCACTGTAAAATAGTACTAATTCATTTAGGAAGGTTCAATAATTGATTATTATATATTATTATATAAAATTGGAAAGGACTTTGAGAGGTTTAAACAAATTGTTGAAAAGATTTTAAAATGAAAATGAAAACAATATTTTAAAATCAAAAGCCTTCATTATTATAGGGATTACTGAATTAATTATTAAATTACGTGCATGCTCGCCAATTTCATGTGTGCCTTAGGCTTGTTACACGACTATGCGATTTTCACAATAGCGATTATAAACGGGCGAATAATTGGATTTCGATTGTTATCGAATAAAAGGAAGATGATGCAGTAATTAATGTAAGCGCAGTTGAAAGTGAAATCGACTGGCTATATATATATATACATTATACATACTGACATGTAGCTTGTATGGTTATTATATGTATTTTTTATGTTCACTAGCAGACCAACACACGCGCAATTATTTTATTTTTCTTTTTAGCACTTGAAGTCATTCCAAAGTCAATCAGATTTCAAACTATAATGTATTATGCGAGATTTTTTAGAAATTTTTAGAGAGAAACCACTTTTTTTAGAAAGATATGATTAATGAGGTTTCTAGAAATTTTAAGGGATTTTAGGATATTTCGTAAAATTTTAAAGGAACTTATGGAATTTTAAGAGGCTTTTAAGAATTAGCGATTTTAAAAGGGATTCTAAATGTTTTGAAATTTGGAGAAATTTGGAAAGGTTTCTAAAAATTTTTTAAGATTTTAAAGACTTTCAGCGATTTCTAAGGTTTTCTTGAAATTTTAAGGAATTTCTAAAGGTTTGTAAGAGTTTTATAAGATTTTAAGGAATTTTAAGATATTTTAAAAGATTTCTAAGAATTGCGAGGAATTTTCTGGAATTTTATGGGATTTCTAATAATTTTACGCGATTTCAAGAGATTTTTCTGATCCTTAAAAGAGTTTGTGAGAATTTTAAAGGATTTCATGAAATTTGACAATTTTCAAGTGATTCTTACAAAATTCAAAAGATTTTTAGGATTTTAAAAAGATTTTGTCGAATTTTAAGGAATTTTAGGATATGTCGTGAAATTTTAAAGGAATTTATGCAATTTTAAGAGATTTTTAAGAATTCTTAGCGATTTTAAAAGGGATTCTAAATATTTTGAAATTTGGAGAAATTTGGAAAGGTTTCTAAGAATTTTAAAAGATTTCAACAAATTCCAGCGTTTTCTAAGATTTTCGTGAAATTTTAAGGAATTTCAAAAGCTTTTTAGGAGATTTATGGGGTTTTAAATAATTTTAAATGTTATCCTAGAATTTCAAAGAGTTGTAAGATTTTTTTAACAAATTTTAAGGAATTTTAAATGTTATTCTCAAATTCTAAGGAATTTTAAGATATTTTCAAAGATTTCTGAGAAATGCCAGAGATTTTATGGAATTTTTTGACCGTAAAATTTCAAGAAATTTTTAAAGTTTGTCAGTTTTTTTTTTATGAAGAGATTTCAAAAGATTTTGACGATTTTTAAAAGATTTAGTATAATTTAAAAGGATTGCAAAGGATGTACACATTTTTTAAGGTCTCAAGAAATTAGTCGATTTTTAAAAGATATTGTAGAATTTTTATGGATTTAATGGATTTTTATGAGATTTCTAATAATTGTAAAAGATTTCAAGATTATTTTCACATTTTAAAAAAATTTTGCAGAATTATTAAGGATTTCATGGAATTGGCGAGGTTTCTAATGATTTACAGAGATTTTAAATGAATTTGAAAAGAATCATAATTTTGAACCTTTTTTTGTGGAATTTTAAGGGATTTAAAAGGGTTTCCGGGATTTTAAATCTTGTAGTATTTCGAAATTTCGAAAAGTTCAATTTTATAATGTAATTTCCAGACATAATAAGAGAATTCAAGAGATTTTTCTGATTTTTTATGGGAATTTTATTGAGGGATTTCAGAGGATTTTTCTGATTAAAAAAAAAATGATTTTGTAAAGACAAAAGGAATTCGAAGGTTTTCGTAAAATATTTAGAGTATTAAAAATATTTTTCTAGTTTTTTAAATATTTTATAAGATGAATATTCCCAAAGATATATTATACATTGCACATTGAATATATTATCCACTCATATCCTTACAAATACATTCCAGATACATCCATCGCATAGAGGATAACAGCCATGCCACGTTGCAAACACCAGTTCTCGTTAGATCACTGAAGTTAAGCAACTTTGGGCACGGTTAGTACTTCGATGGGCAACCACTGGGGAATATCGTGTGCTGTTTGTCATTATTTATTTATACCTTACTGTAATGTACATTATTCTTCCCTAATAGTACTATATAATATTATTCAACATTGTTTTCCTTCCATTTTTTCGAAAGTGCACTGAAAAAAAGGTTTGGTTCGGACAACAAAATAATTTTGTTGATATTTGTGCAACAAACCCAACAAATCGTTTTGTTGAACTAACAAAAATTTATTTCAGCCAACAAAACATATTTTGTTGCACAAAATATTTTTTTGAATGTGGTCACTTAGAATCACATGATCAGCGATTTGCTTCAACGTGTAGAATAATTTACACTAAAAAATGGAGCCAGGGAATGAAATAAAATTTTATTCACGTCGAGATCAATCGAATCAGTCGCCGAATCGTGAACTACGTGCCCTCTTTCTTTTTTATCTTCACTTGGAAAGTGAAGGTACAATTCGGTCATGGCAGAGAATAAAAATGAAGATAAAAATCTTGCTGATACGTGAACCATGCCGGAACTGTTCTGTTTTATAATGATCTTTCAGAACTGCCACTAATACTGTGATATGATAAATTCAATCGATATATAGACATATTATTATAATATTCACATATTCGTGTTCGTATTAAATAATTATAAATTCCTGCTTTGAAAAGGAAAACAAATTATACACATCACCCATAGAAAGTGGAAAATATACTATTTTCGGTTACTGTGTGAAAATTCCCCGAGCGTATCATGCAACTTTGCTTTTCCTGCTTTCCATTGAAATTTCCTGGTCTTCTGCCAAAAATCCACTGGGTGAATCGAAAATCAACTCAAATCTGATCGGAAGTACGCCACTTTCAAATAACACATCATTTAAGATATATATCGCTACATTTTTATCATTTTATATACATATAATTACGTGCAATGCACCAAAAGACCGAAAAAATAATAAATAAATAATAATTACATTCTCGTTTTTAGTTGAGAATTATGTCGATAGTTAAATTGAAATTTATATACGTAAAAGATGTAACAAGACGTATAACAATAATAAAAAAGAACAGAAAGTATCTCGTGGGTAGGAATTTAGATTAGAATGATAAATTTCTTTCAATTTATAAAATATAGATATATAGATATAGTAAGGAGTATAATGGGAATAAATTTAGCCATTCAACTATTTTCTATCTAACAAATGGACAGCAGAACACTATTGGATGGTTACGCTTGATTTACTAACAAAATATGATCAAGGCATCGATTAAAAACTGTCAATCATTATTATATAATCTCTGAAAGTTTTGAGGCGAATCTCTTATCAATTCGTCTTTTTTAATTTTTTCCGTTCATAACAGAAAAGAAGAGATTTTATTAAAATGGTATTAACACGATTATTTTCTATTCTCGTGTATCAAATTATTATCAAATTATTTTCAGTTTATATGCATAAAAATTTAGATCATAGAAACAAATAATATCTGGTTCTACTTTCAAGAATCATTATGCTACTAATGACTCTATAATTCAGGAAGTAAATAGTTTCTCTCTGAAGGAAGAAATAGAAGGAAAAAAAATTTCACTCTTTCTTTTTTATAAGGATTACAATTGGGCTGAAGTTTCGGACATCTAGTCTGACGATTTTTTATTTTTTTATACAATGGAATAAAAATACTTTTAAAAATTGTTTTCATGGTTTCCAAAACCCAAATTTTATTTATTTATTGACTGGCAGAAATTTACCTAGGAATTTTAAGAGGTTTCTTAAAATTTAAGGGAATTTTAAAGAGAATTTAAAGGCGGATTACAAAAGGTTTTAAGTACTTTTGAGGACTTTTTCAGAATTTCATTATTTCAAGGAATTTTTTTTCAAAAAATATTGAAATATTGAAGGATCTTATGTGATTTTCTGTAATTTTCAGAGATTTTGGAAACTTAAAGAAATGTGAAGAAGCTTTAAGAGCTTTCAAGAGATTTTAATGAACTTCATTGAATTTTGAAATATTTCAAATGATTTTAAGAAATTTAAAGAAGATTTAAAAAATTTCGAAATAATTTTTCTAAATTTTAAAATATTAAAAAATTTTTAAGAAACTTCAAGAAGTTTCTAGGCAATTTTAGAAATATTCATGAATTTTGACATGGATTTTAAGAGAATTTTAAGATTTTTTTAACGAATTTTAAGGAATTTCGAAGGTTGTCGTGAAATTTTCAGGAATTTTCAAAGATTTGTAAGAGTTTTATGGGGTTTTAAGGAATTTTAAATGATATCCTGGAATTCTAAAGAATTTTAAGATAGTTGAAAAAGATTTCTAAGAATTGCGAGTGATTTCATGGAATTTGATCAGATTGCTAATATTTTAAAAGAATTTAAAAAGATTAATAAAATTTAAAAGGATTTTAAGATATTTTATAAAATTGTAAAGAAATTTATGCAATTTTAAGAGACTTTTGAAAATTGTTAGCAATGTTAGAAAGGATTCTAAATGTTTTGAAATTTTATGATTTCTAATAATTTTAAGTGATTTAAAGAGATTTTTGAGAATTTTAAAGGATTTCATGGAATTTGATCAGATTTCTGATAGTTTTAACTTTTAAGGAATTTTAAAGATATAAAAGAATCTTAAATGTCATCGTAAAATTTCAAGAAATTTTTTTAATTTGTCAGAGAATTTTATGGAGAGATTTCAAAAGATTCACTTAAAATTTCTTAAAATCCCAGGCAATTCCAGGTAAATTTCTGCTAGCAAATAAATAAAAATAGAAAATACTCTTTAGAACTCTTTTATTTTGATATATTCTTAATCTAATAAATATAAAAAATTAAAAAATTAAAATACTTCGTCAGATAAGACATCTGAAACTTCAAGCTAATGTTAAAAAATATAAAATAAATGTTAAGCTAAAATATTAAGCTATAAAATTTTAAGCTTGGGATTTAAAAAGTTTCAGTGATCTAATAATTACTGAATCATGGGATTAAATTGGTCTAATACAATGGGATTTTTCTAAGCCAACCATTTTTATCAGGGGAATATAGTTAAACTTGTAAGTACTAGGTCATAAAGTCAAAGTCATGTAACATTTATTTTTTTTTATATATGTCATTTTTGTGGCTAACATGAGCCATTACAATGACTCAGATAAATATTGAAATGTCACAATAATTCAGGTGGAAAGCTCCTGTGAGAATAAAACGAATTGAATCCTATTAGTGTACGGTACTAATTGTTGTGTAATCGCTTGGCCAGATAGTGCACCATTTTATACAAAGCCACACCTTTCACAATAATGCACAATATAGTTGGTAAGGTCTTTGCACACAGTCATACTTTCAATCTCAAAACTCCCGTTAGAATTTTCACGTCGGTCGCATTTCATTTCATGCGAATTGTGCAACTTAAACCTGATAATATTTCCTCCTGAGACAGAACAGATTCGATTGTCTATTTAGAATATTATTATTATTTTATTATTATTATTATAATTATTATTATTTTTATTATTCACGACATCCTCATATTTTACCCATGAAATTCATAATTATTGATCGAGTTCATTTTTAAATTCTATAAAGTCATTAAAATGATAAATCAAGCTTATAAATTATTCGGTATAACATTTTACACTAATTAGGAATCCAACAAGAAGTTGATTTCAGGTATAGAAATTTATACAGTCATCAGTCTCAGTCACATTTTAATAAAGACAGAATCTTAATCCAAAAAATCACGACCGACAATCGTGAAACTTCTCGAATGATTTGGACAATTGAGAAAAATGTCGCAATAAGCATATCGCAAGTTCTCGCAATCTCGGACCAATCCCTGCTAATTGCGCCGCTGGATAATCGTGATTTCAGGAAGAGAACCACCCACGCGTGATCAGAATTAATCATTGATTGGAGATGTCAAATCAATGATATCTAAATTTATGCGTTATCAAAAAGCCAATATTTTTCCCCTAGTTCATAGCTTCTAGAGAGATGCAACGATTAATTTAAGTGTTTATAAGCAGACAAAGTAATTGAAATGATATTCATAATAAGATTGAAATCAGATATAAACATATCTGTTACATCACTTATACAATGTGATATTAGATATTTCTTTATCTTTTCTAAATCACTTGAAATCTTCTGAACTTTTTGAAATAATTGAAATATTCTGAATTTTTTTGAAATATTCCAAATACTGGATTGAAATCTGGAAATTTAAAAGAAGATTTTTAAGAAATTTTCATAAGCATAAATTATAAATAAAGGTGCCAATAACAATGTAATTTAATAAAAAGTGGTGGTTAATTCAAAATTTAATAGTGGTTCAATTGAATCAATTGAACCTGTTTCAATATTAGCTTATCTTAATTTTTAGAAAAGTCTACAATTTCAAGAAACGAGATTTTTCAGAAATTTTTAGAGAGAAACCACTTTTTTAAAAAGATTTCAAGAGGTTTCTAGAAATTTTAAGGAAATTGGACGATTTTTAAGTGATTCTTATACGAAATTCAAAAGAGTTTTAGAATTTTAAAGATTTTGTAGAATTTTGAGAGAGTTTAGGATATTTCGAAAAATTTTAAAGGAATTTATGCAATTTTAAGAGACTCTTAAGGATTCTTAGCGGATTTAATAGATTCTCAATTTTTTGAAATTTGGAGAAATTTTAAGAGGTTTTTAAGCATTTAAAAAGATTTTAAAGAATTTCAGCGATTTCTAAGGTTTTCGTGAAATCTTAAGGAATTTCAAAATAAGTGTAAGTGTTTTATGGGGTTTTAAGGAATTTTAAATATTATCCTTGAATTCTAAGGAATTTTTTTGGATTTATAATAATTTTAAGTGATTTCATGAGATTTTGCTGATCTTAAAAATATTTTATGGGATTTAAAGCAATTTAAAACTTGTCAGGGAATTTTATTCAGGGTTTTCAAAAGAATTTCTATACATATACGATTTTTAAAAGAATTTATTTGTATAATTTACAAGGATTGCGAAGGTTATAGTAAAATTTTAAGGAATTTTATGAGATTGTTCTAATTATTAAAATATTTTGTAGAATTTTAAGGGATTTTAGAATATTTCGTGAAATTCTAAAGGAATTTCAAAAGGTTTCCAAGAGTTTTATGGGGTTTTAAGGAATTTTAAATGTTATCCTGGAATTCCAAAGAATTTTATAGGATTTCAAGGGATTTTTCTTATGTTTAAAAGCGTTTATGAGAATTTTAAAGGATTTCATGGAATTTGATCAGATTTCTAATAATTTTCACGAATTTCGAAGATATATAAGGCTTTTAATGTTATCTTGAAATTACAAGGAATTTTAAGGGAATTTTATGTAGAGATTTCAAAAGATTTTTCAAATTAAAACAAATTTTTGTTGTATTGTTAAGGATTTAATGGAATATTGCGATATTTCTAATGATTTATAGAGATTTTAAATTTTAAAGAATTTCAAGACGTTTCTAGGAAGTATTATAGATTTTCATGAATTTTAACATGGATTTCAAAAGACTTATGATTTTGAAAATTTTTGTGGAATTTTAACAGATTTAAAAAAGTTTCCATGATTTTAAATTCTGTAGAATTTCGAAATTTCGAAAAGTAAAATTTTATCTTGTAACTTCCAGAAATGTTAAAAGAATTCAAACGATTTTAATGATTTTACAAAGCCCTCACATTTTTAAGGATTTTATTTAATTTTATGAGATTTCTAATAATTTGAAAAGATTTCTTTGTAAAAAGATTTTGTAAAATTTACAAGGGTTTTGTAAATTTTTGTAAATCGTGGGTTTTTCTTAAATTTTATGAGTTCTGTTACATAATTTATACAATTAGCTACTTCGTAATCTTTTCATCACTTGAAATCTTCTGAATTTTTTTTTAAATATTCCAAATACTGTATATCTTTAAAATTTAAAAGAATATTTTTAAAAAATGTTCACAAAAGCATAAATTATGAATAAAGGCACCGAAGACATTATAATTTAATAAAAAGCAACTTAGTGGTCCAATTGAGTCAATTGAACCTGTTTCAATAACAGCTTATCTCAATTTAGAAAAGCCTACAATTTCAAGAAACTGAAACTACTAATTTTCTATTGTGGTTTTTTCACTCCTGATCTTGAAGCATGAAAACAATACATACAATTCATGAAACACAGGTATAATCGGTTAATCGTGCTTTGCAAGTTATGTTCAGTGGTGGTATCTATATACACTAATATATCCACAATCTATACTCGGCTGCACGAGTTCAACAATTTCCTACATTCTCTTTATATAGTCGTGCGGCCCCGAATCGAAGTTGAAAGTTAACTCGCAGCTAATAAAGAATAAAAATAAATAATACTTGGACCACCGTGCGAAACTAATATATATCACAAATCAATTCGTCATACGCCAAGAACTGAGAGTCAAGACTCAGTCAACTTATTCACAATGAGAGAAAAGTAGTAGACATTATCAACTGTGCAATACCTACTGACGTTTTCTGAGATTACAGTAATATTAGAATTTAGTAAAATTACCATTTACTACTCGATGACCTTTCATTCTGCAACCACTCTCTAGCCTAATTTAACAGCAACTGCTACATGTTTCTAATTCATTATTTTCTACCACGAACATTTTTCTAATAAACAAGCAATTTTATTATTACTATACTAGCAATATTATACTGACAATTTATTATATTTAAATAATATATTTCGTCGAATTTTGATGATTTTTGAGATATTTGCAAAAATATTCAATCGAATTTGCAAAAGTGTTAAGCTCAAAATTCATTTCTCCATTTTAACCAACGAAAACTATAGATCAATATTTTTTCGCTCTGTAACGCTAATAATTTTGCCAATATAAGACTGTGTACAGAAGGAAAAAATATTTAATTTTTATACTTTTTCCATAAAACGAGGAATTCGAAATCTAATTTCAAAATTGAATATTTTCATTTTACTTAAAAAATATTTAAACAAGACATTTTCTCGCTCTGTGCGCATAATTCTAGTTAAAAATTGATTAATTATACAGAGAGAAAAAATTCCAAATTTAATATTAGTTAAGTAAAACGAAGAAATCGATTTTTTAGAATAAAACTTAGTTCTATAGTTCTTTAGTTCTTTAATCACCGGAAATAAACTGAAGAAATATTTATATATAAATATATATATATATATATATA
>UCOH01004403.1:0-41942 GCA_900474275.1 Synergus japonicus | reverse complement strand
TAATTATTTTTATTATTAATTTAATATAATTATATTTTTTATTATAAAACAGTTTATATTAAAGCAAAACAAAACGCACTATGCTACACACCACCTACACACATTGAAGGTATAATTTAGGTGAAAATTAGTAGAATTACAAATTAAATTCATTTACTTACAGAGTTTTCTTTATTTTCTTTATCCATTTTTTTAATCAGGTACCTTCTTCTTTGAAAAATGATACACTTTAATAGTTTAACACATTTTGACATTTCATATTTTTCCGCTATATGACGCAATACGCATGTGCAATGGATGTGACATTTAGGAAAAGGAATTTGGTCGATATTGCGAAAGACTCTGGCACGGATTAGGATGATATTGTGAAGTTCGAGTGTAGTAAATAAATTTAAATAATTTAAACAATCCAGCAAAGACTGATTTCAACAGATTGACCTTTTCATAAAAATTTGTCATTCAAAATTGAACCAGCTTTATAACAAGCTCTACGAGGTCAAATTCAAAATTCCCGCACTTTTTTGAATATGACAGCAGCGCCATCCTTCCAATCACGTGAGCCTTTCATCTATTATGTCGTGATTTCTATTTGCTATTGGCTATCCTGATCTGACAGTTTACATGGGACGGGAGTTGGGACTTGGGAGGTCAGTGTACGTCACATAAATTATTATCTTGTATAGTGAAAAATTTGTGATTGTGCGATTGAATCCTGACGATTCAGCGTGAATACTGTATAATTGACAGATTCTCTCTCAGCAGAACATTGTAGGAAATAGTAGGCAGGACCTTGCCCCAAAGAATTAAGAAGCCCAACTTCCCAGACCCGGAAAGTGTGTACGTGCGCCGCCGTCGGCGAAAACGCTTCTTCACGAGTGAACAGCGAACTTCGTGCACTTATTGTGTTTTGTGATACACTCGGAACTGGCGGTGTTTCGACGTACGGCTCGGACGGACCGTACGACAGGTTATGTCAGCTGGATTGGCAGGTGCTGTTTCAGATCAGGTCAGTCCTGTCTTGATTCGATTCGTTTCTACCGACACCCTCGTTATACGTCAGAAATCCAGAAACCATTTACTGGGAACAGCCATTCTAAATTTTGTCTGTTTTTCCATGCTACGGAATGCAGCGGATGAAAGGACAAGCTAACAGTCAGGGTAAGCACACAATACACCTATTTCATATCTATTATCTGTCAGTTATTTTCCTTTTCCTCAGGATGCTGTTTCACTTACGAATATGTTTCAAAAAGCAATTTTCTCGTCACATTTGTCCCTGGTGATATCCAGCGATATCTTACTTTCGACGACAAGCCACAACTGTATAATTGACTGCGATGATTTTCAATGATTTCACCTTTATTCCTATGACAAAACAGTTTAAACATCACTTGTTTTTTCTTTGACAAACAGTTGTCATAATTGAAACAAAATTTTTGAGTACAAATTTTCTGATGCTTTGCAACCTATTGTGCTGTATTTTACACAAATCCTGTTCATTTTTCGACCGGCTTACGAGGAACAGTAAATACTCTCCAAAATGAAATTTTTTAATTTATCTAAATTCAGTAATCTCTATAAGTCTCATAAAATTACTTAAAATAAATTTCGTGAAATTACTTTAATTTTCATAAATTCACTTGATATTCCTTAAAATTACTCAAAGACCCACGAAATCTGATTAAATCTTTTAAAATTTCTGAAAATCCAGTTGTACAACTGTTTTTTAATTCAACAGTTGAAGTTTTGGAGTTTGACTGATTTCTTGGTCAGCAAACGAAATTTGATCCTGGATTAATTCATTTATTTGAAGTGTTGGAGCCAGATGTAGAGAATTTCTGTATATGCACTTGTACTTATATATTCCGATTTACAAATACAGATTACTCAAAAGTTAGAAATGTTTCTAAGCTGCTTGAATAATTTAATAGCATTTCACGCAAAATTGTATTGCCAAATGGATTTTCTGGGTCATTTTGCAGACTTTCCATCAGGCTCGATAGTTTGAAAGCACTTTCACAACAAAGTATACTCTGACAGAGTATGACTTCTCTAGGAAACTTAATTTAATTTGCGATAACAAAATTATTTGTACAAATGTCTATTCATAATGGCTGAGTGAGCGCAGATGCCTAATGATTTTTTTTTCTATGGAAGAATGACGTTGAAAGGAACCCTTTTTTAAAATAAAAAATTCAACTTATTTTTCTGGTTAACCACACAGATAGATAAATTTTCGACCACAGTATTAAAGAATTGTTGAATGTCGCTCGATTCTAATTCATAATTTTACTTTTTCTTTTTGCTTTATTTCTTAGAATTATAAACAACGATTTTTTTATGTAGAAAGACTTTATTCTAATATTGATAAATATAAGTCCGTCAAATGTCTTATTGATTTTTTAAACACCTTGAAATACTGACCTACAATTTTTCAGAAAACTTAGTGAAAAGAAAGTTATTGAATCTGTTTTTTTTTTCTAAAAGTACAAAGATATTTCATTGATCGAATAATTTCTTTGTGTTCACTGCAAAAGTGAAAAATGTAAAAAATTATGTACATATCTGAATTTCAAAAGCATAAGCCACAGTATTTTTCTATTATTTAATAGCTGATGCAGTGTTGATCTGATTAGTCAGTATAATCAATAATCATGGATACATATATTGATTGTTTTTACTCAATCAGTTTAATTATAGTTAAATTCATTTAAATCTAACAAGTACAATATGCAAAATATTTATATTGTTTTTTACAACAAAAAATAAAAAAATATTGAAAAATGAATATTTTTTCATTTAAAAAATATTGTTTTTTAAAATACATTATAAATGCATATACACATGTATACACAAAACATTTCTTTTGCTCTGAGGAGTTTAATTTTTTATCTAGGATTACATTCTTGGAATTTGACAAATATTATCAACGTGAAATTTTATCACTATACATTTACGCATGCGAAGTCAAGAAAAGTATTTATGTACTTCAGATAAAGAATAACTTGATACATTACAAGCATATTTAACAAAATCAGTTCTACAATATAGATAGTAATTAAAAATATGACTATCTAGAAAAAAGGAGTTAAAGTTACGTAATAATAATGTGAGTAATTTTATTCGTCCGTACGTTCGTAATATGAAATTGATTCGTAGTGATGCTTTTACTTTTTACTTTTTTTTTTTGGAGATTGGGTCTTATCACTAAATGCCATTTATTTGGAGTCATTTTGACGTTTTAATAATAATGATATCTTATATAGGATTTAAAATTGATATAATTAATATAATAATTCATAAATTTTTATAGTAAATCGAGGAGTTGACAACTCGTGAAATCAGATGTAAATTTGCATTGAAATCTCCTGAAATATCAGAATTCATTTGAAATCACGTGAATTCATTTTAATATTTTTTAAATCTCTTGAATTTAGTGAAATCCTCTGGTCACCTGAAGTCACGTGAATTCATTTGAATTTTATTGAAATCTCATGAAGTCAGTGAAATCTTCTACAGTCATTGAAATATCTTGAAATATCTTAAGTCAGAAGTAGGTGTACCTCCCGCTTGGTTGAGCTGTTAACCCATCGTAGTAAATTAACTTTGTATAATTTTGTAACTTTCATTCAAAATACTATAAAACGTTAACATTTTACTCCGTCGATAAAGTTTTAGCATTATAATAATTTCAATTTCAGTTTAAAAGACAGAGATATCTATAATGTTATAAATTGATTATGTATTTGTAAGAGTTTAAACCTTCAAATAATTAAATTTTTTACGATTAAAATCCTTTGGAGACAACATTAACACTATTAAAATTCCAAATATCTCATTAAATTTCTTTAAATCTTATAAAATCGCTAAACCCCTTGAAATTCCTTAGAAATTCACAAAATTCTTTGAAATGCTGTGAAATCACCTAGTATCTCTAAAATCTCAATAAACGTTAAATTCCTTTGAAATTGTATAATATTGCCAGTTACATAATAATTTATTAGTCTGTATTATGGTCTTTATATTAGTTTTTAAATAATTATTTTTACTGAGACAGAGTTTGCCCTGTACATACTTTTTAAAATCGATTTTGTACTTTTTTTATTGACTTGAAAAGCTCGTTGAGTGATCAAGAGCTCTAAATAGATCAACGTACTAATTCCATTGAATTTTCTTTTCTGTAGTAAGCAATGGTCCCAAGGAGCATCGGCAGCAGCAACAGCAAGCGGAACATGGGGGTGCAGAGGACACTGGATTTGATTCCTGGAGAGGTGGCAACAGTACTCCGCATCACTCCAGCTACCCTATCGGCACAGGAGATCCTTACAGTCCATACTACGCGGGCACGTCCTTCCCGTATCAGGCCTTTGGCGCCGGCGACGGTACTTGGTCAAATGGAACTGATCCCGTCGCATTTCTCTCTGGCTATGGAGGTCAAATAGGCCACGATGCTTACGGAATGGACGGTATGTTCTCGGCCAATGCTGGTGGAGGCTTCGGCACTTTCGGTCAGCCAACCTTCAACTATTTCCATGGCAATGGTGACTTCAGCGCGTGGGGAACTCCCAGAAAGGCGCGCTACGAGGACTACTACCAACAGCAGGCTCGCGGTAGTGAAAACTATTCGAGCGGAGGTGAGATAAAACCGATTGAACAAAGTGTGCAAGGTCTCTCCATTAGCGGGGAAGTTCCTAGGCAAGATCAGCCGGTACCAGCTAGCCAGCCAAAGCCGGAACCCAAGGAGCCCAGGAAGATAACCTGGGCCAGCGTTGCGAGTCAGCCAGCGAAACCTGTGCCACCTATCTCTTCGACTCAGGGAATGAAGAAGAAAGCTGGGATGCCTCCACCTCCCATAGTGCCTGGAAAACACAACATGGACATTGGCACCTGGGGAGAAGGCAAATCTTCCATTCCACCACCGAAGGCTCCACCCCCGCCTCAAGTTCAACCTCCACTGCCATCGCCACAGCCTCCGGTTCAAAGACAAAGACCGCATCATGCCACAACTCCCGTTTGGAATCGACAGCCCACGACTCCTCCACCACAGCCCCAATCACAGATTCAAATGCCGCCTCATCATCAACATCAACCACAACCTCCGCCTCAACATCAACATCAACTGCAGCATCATCAATCGCCTCCTTCTCAACAAAAACAACAACAACAACAGCAGCAGCAGCAGCAGCAGCAACAGCAGCATCATCAGCAGCATCCACAGCATCAACAACAATCTCTACAGTCACCACAACAACAACAACAAGTAGCCGCTCCAGTACTCCCGCACCCAGTTTTAAATGAACTCAAGGTGAAGAATGAATATAATCCTGTGGATTTGGAGGAAACTGCGCCAGGGGCAAGATTTTTTGTGATTAAGTCTTACTCAGAAGACGACATTCACAGATCTATCAAGTACGAGATATGGTGTAGTACAGAGCATGGAAACAAGAGGCTGGATCAGGCTTTCAGGGAGGCAAGCCGAGATGGTGCGCCTCTTTATTTGTTCTTTTCTGTTAACGGTTCTGGACATTTTTGCGGAATGGCTCAGATGGTTTCGTCTGTTGATTATCAGAGCAACAGCTCGGTATGGTCGCAGGACAAGTGGAAGGGACAGTTTCGCGTGCGTTGGATTTACGTAAAGGACGTTCCTAACGTGCAATTGCGGCATATTAGGTTAGAGAACAATGAGAACAAACCAGTGACCAATTCGAGGGATGCCCAAGAAGTCCCGCACGCGAAAGGTGTACATGTTCTTAGAATCTTGCATACTTACCGTCATTCTACTAGTATCTTTGACGACTTCGGTCACTACGAGCGCAGACAAGCGGAGGAAGATCAACGCAAGGTACCGGTTAATCCGATGCCTCATCATCATCCACCGCCGAATCATAGGAACAGAGGTCGCTCTAGTGATTTGCCGAGAGAACATCATCAGTATCAGCAACATGGTCATCCGTCACACCCGCATCCTCGTGATCAGCGTGATCAGCGTGATCAACGTGATCAACGTGATCAACGTGATCAACGTGATCAACGTGATCAGCGAGATCACAGAGATCAGCGTGATCAGCGTGATCAACGAGGACAGCGTGATGAACGTGATCAACATGATCAGCGTAAAGTAAGTTAGAACTGATCATTCATCTACCTCACATTTTGGAAATATTTTTTCTAAAATTCAATTTGTTGTCAGGTGAAAGTTAATACAATTTGCAACCATCTTTCAGTCATCACAGATCGTCACTTATTCACCTTTTTTAACTTATTTTGAATTTGTCCATTTATTTCGCCTATTTTTGGAATATGTTACTTTTTCACGTTTTTTTAATTGATAAAGTTAAATTCAGTGTTGGGTAGTAACTAGTTATAAGTAACTATGTTACTAAAAAGTTACGTTATTTGTAACTTTTAGGGTAACTTAATTACTATTTTTAAAAAACAACTGTAACATAACTTAGTTGCGATTTTTGTAGGAAGTTGTAACTTAATTTTAGTTACTTTATATATTTTGTATATCTTTTTTTATGTGCTTAATTTACATTTTTCTTTTTTAATAAAAAAAGGAAGAGATTAAAGGGTCGGATTTGAAAATCGCGCGGTTTTAAAGCCTTCGGGTTTCTATCTACTTTTTTATTTACTACACTAAACCCTATTTTTAAATTTAAAAATTAAGGAAGAAAAAAAGAAACATTTTAGGTAACTTGAAGTTACTTTATCTAGTAGCTTTAACTAGTTACTCAAGAAAAAGTAACTTACCCAACACTGCCTGGTTGAATCTTATGAAAAATTTTTAGACATTGGAATTATAGAATAATTCCGAGTCTTTTTCAAGTTTGAAAAAATGTCTTCAGATAATCAAAATAATATGAAAAGTGAATCTTTTAAAACTGAAAATATTTTTATTTGAAAAGAAAAATTTTTTATCTTTTACTTTCAATATTTTAATTTTTTGAAATCATTAAAAAAAAAGTTTAAAACTACGGGTGTTTTATTTAACTCTATTTATATTTTTTGTGCTCATGTTTTAAGCACATTGCTTCCTCATAGAGGAAGCATTAACGATTTCTTTTCCAAAAGAATTTGGAATTTTTTAATTATTTTGAATTGAACTTAAATTTTGTATTTTTTTATTTTTTATTTTGTTACAACTTCTTTAAATTTTTCACGCTTTAAATTTATAAAATATTTAATTTATTTTGTAACAATTTAAATTTGAAATTCTGCACTTTATCGGAATTCTGAACGTTTAAAATTGGATTGCTGCTTTCCAAAAAGTATTATATTTTATTTCATTGGGTAATATGCAAAAAATATAAAAAATAAATGATAGAATATTAAAAATAATTATTGCAAATTGTTGTATTTATAAGACTTTATAATAATACTTTGAATTATAAATTTTATTCCGTGGAATCCAAAACCTTACTTAAGAAGGCTTTATTTTTTCCACAATACACTTCTACAATTAAATTATTGGGCATGAAATATGTGGATCGGATCAACCATGATTACAATGATTTATCAAAGAATTAAAGGGAATCAAAAGTCTCTTCAATTAGATTTGAAGGTCGACTTAAACTTCTAACAGAATTTATGTAATAACCATTCAATATTGCCAAGTAAAAAATCTCTAATTTGATATTCATATTTTTATGTAAAATGTATTAATATTAGATTATTTGATTTTTACGACACAAATTTAGTTTTCAACTAAAAGAAGCCTTTTAGTTGAAAACTGGATTTTGTTACAACTTCAAAGCTTCCTCTATGAGGAAGCGAAATATCTGGAAATTTTTTCAAGTCTCTTCAAAATTCGAAAACCTTTTGGCATTATTTAAAAATTCCTTGAAATTTTTAAAATTCACTTAAAATATCTTCAAATCCTCTAAAGTCTCTTGAAATCCCTTAAAATTTCTTAAAAATCCATTGAAATTCATTAGAAACATTAAAAATATCTTGAAATCTTATTAATCTCACAAAAAAATCTTTAAAAATGATTTGAAATTCTGAAAATTTATCTTGATATCGAATTGGTTTGAAATTCACCTTGAAGTCTTTGAATTCTAGAATCGCCAACATTTTTTTTAAATTCCTCTTCAATTCTGTTTAAATCATTTCAAATGAAATAATTTTAATATCTTAAGAATTTACCTCGAACTTTTCTGAAATATATTTTCTTTTAAAGAATTTGTTAATTTTTTATATGGTTTTCTAAGAAAGTTTAAGATAAAATTTATACTTTGGAGGCTAAAGAAAATTTTTAACTTCAACTTGAATTCTTATTTTAAATTTTATTGGTTTGGATTGGAGGTAAACATTTGTTTCCCTTCTAGCCAAATTTTCTGATATTTCTGCTTTGTTGATTTAAGTTTGATTCAATTTTTTGTCATCTATTTCTTACCTATTTTTATTTAAAAAAACCCTGAATCTTTGAATTCAGGAATTAAAAGATTCAGCTTGTAACAAAGAGAAGATATCATGTTCTCATAGTTATGTAATCAGAGAAGATATTCTCGGAGAGACACAATAATAATACCAATGCAATATTTTTTGTTTCAGGAGCGGGATAGTCGTGGCAGAGGCAGAGGGGGTCCTCGCCAGTAGCAACGGATCCGAGCAGAGTTTGACATTGTGGCTAATAGTAAACGGCAACGAGGAAGAACGCTGCGACTAATTATCAATTTATTACTTATTCCTTCGCTTGACTCCCGGAATTACGAGAGGTTTCTACTCGCCGTGATTGGACCGACGTTGTCCACGCTACTCCCTTTCGCTAAACGATTAATTAACGTTGTCAAAAACTTGGTAAACAATATCTATAATTATAATCACTACGAACAACATGATTTGAATTTCACGAGGGCCAACGAGAAACCTGAGACAGTACCGAGCGAAAAGTGTGGTGTTAACGTGCTACTCGTCGAACTGTGTTTGATAAACGTACAAATTAAAAAACGGAAAGAAAAATAAAAAGGATTGTGGGAGAAGCTGCAGGGAACATCGGAACAAAGAAGAAAAACTCTATGTGGACTTACTCTTGTAAAATGCTTGACCGTACTTTTGTTGAAACTGAAGAAATTCTATGCAAGAGCAATATTTTAAGCGAGTGTCATCGTTTGAATTGATTACTGTTTGAAACTTCAACGGACATTTAGTCTGGTGCCTGCGATCGAACTGCAATTCTCGATTAAAAAAAGGTGCAGGGACTTATCATAACCTTATAAGTTTATTACGGAGGAAACTATGCTCGATCAATGAATAATAACAGAAATTATTGTCAACTAGTTAATTTAACGTTAATCTATTGCATACTGTAGATTACGCATAACAGTAATGATTGTGAATTATAAGCCGATAGATTCTGTATAAGGTATGATGCTCTGTAAACTGAAACTAATCGTAGGAAGAAGTCGATAATCAATTTTAAATCTACTATAACTCTTTCGCCAATTGTAAATATTTTTTTTTAATCCTTACCAAAGATACCCAAACAAAAAGATCTCACTTTCATTTTAATGATTGTGGTACATTTATCAATTATTTAATTATACTTTAAAACAAATTTTTTTGTACAACACTGTACTATTATTTTATCGCCTTCTTCCTTCGCTCGCTTCTTTTCAATGAAGATTTCAATGGCGATGATTATTATTACTATTGTAATATTTGATGAGAGCTTCATGAGATATGATTCTTATTGTTAATAATATCTGTTATTATTTTTCTTAGACTATACACACGACCTTCAGAGAAGAAAGCGATACCTCTTTTTTTTAAACCCGTAGCACATTTCCCTTCCGCACCAGTGTTTATCATATTCAAGTCGTTACATTTATCCAGTTTAGAGTTTATTCCTAACGGCATTTTTGCGCTAAGGGATATGAAGAAAATGCTTTCCGCAGTCTGTCATATTTTTATATCTACTTTTGTAGCACTTGATCAATTGCAGGGTGGATGATTGGTTATTGATTTTCGATGAAACCGACATCCATCAACAACACGAATATTTATTTCTCGCAGAATACTTTACAGTTTGGTGTAAGTAAAACATGACAAACTTTAAAATTAATTTTTAATTCGATAAATTTAGTGTTTATATAACAGATGTACACCAAGAATAAAAAATACTATATAGGTGTAATTAGGTTTTGTAGATATATTTTCAAATAATATTAATCAATTGGAAGTTAGTGATTAAAACTTTACACTTTTCTTTAAATCTTGACAATTACGGAAACATATCAGAAAAATAATTTTCTAAATGATTGTTTATGAAATTAATGAAATTTATATGAATATATACTATAAAGATTACACCAGTGTGAGAAATAAAGTTCGTAATGGCCTTTTGAAAGCATTTTCGATATTTGCGTATACTAAGCAGACTGCAGATCAGAAAAAAAAATATTTTTGAGTCTGTCGAATAAACGGTTTGAGCACACAGTTTTTGATGATATGAATACACTGCAGATTTCCAGCTCAATTTAATAGACTTTGTACCTTTTTCCGATTTCAATAGAAACTTTTATTGCATTAATATCTGAAATTTTGAAAGGATTATTTTCAAGGAATTCTCGTGAAAATATTCCTTGGTCTTGTGTATTGAGAAAATGTTGTGCCTCCGTTTTGTGATTAGTTTGCAGCACGAGAATGTAAATTATTGTAAATTACTACAGAGATGATGTAATGGCAGAGTTGATTTGAGGGATTACTTTATTTACGCATCAAATGAAAGTGGCGTGCCAGTGGCAGTGGTTTATTTAAAAAGGCACGAAATAAACATTTTTTTAAAGTTAATTCAAGACGTTGCACCCCAATTTTATTGTGAGTTGAAGTTTCTAAGACACCTCAGGTGCCTTGAAAGTTTCACGAACAAAGAAAATTGTAGTATTGAAGTTTGAAGGTCATTCGAATTTTTCTTAGGTAGTTGTAAATTTCGTTTTTTGCGTTGTCTTTGCGGTAATCAACTGGCCCCTGGAAAAAGAACTTTTTCAGGTTGTTTTAACAATGATACAAAGTGTAAAAAAAAAAAAACAATTATTGTAAAAGTGTTATAAAGATTGCAAGCTGAAAGTTCAAAATCAATCAATATCATTTTTCTATTCTGTGATGACTCTCTACTTTATTAATTAATTTCGAGATTAATTTAAAATCATAATTGCAGATTTCGTTTTAAGGAAGATGAAGTGCTGAGGAAAAAAGATTCTCATCTTCAAAATTACCTATTACAGATTCAGTATTATAATTTTTTTTTAGTGATAGATATTTTTCTTTAGTTAGTTACAGCTAAATAAATTTCTTCCCATATTTTCGAGTTTTCGAATTTACTTATTGAGATTTAATACTAATTGATTTTTAATCAAATTTGATTTTAATTAAGATACAGAACTGGAGAACATTTTATCTAATAATATATATTAATTCCCACAGGTCGTACCAAGAAAGTGATATGTATGTTAGCTCTCGAAACTACGATTTGGTTATTTAAAGACTAAATATCGAGCGACTTACTTCGAACCTTTGGTCACGATCGGAAAAATAGTAAGGTAGCTCACATTCACGGGATATTTGTTTTGCATTCTGAGTGTTCTTTCTTACAAGATACTCTTGGATGTCCTTGATTATCTTTTTCAATCTGCAGATAAAAAATTAATTTATTAATTTTAAAATTTCATATTTTTCAATTTTTTCCCTGTCTAAAGAATTATTATTATTATTATTATTATTATTATTATTATTATTATTAATTATTATTACCCTTTGCAAAAGAATAATAATAATTTCATAATAAATAAATAATATCAATACAAATCATTCCGTATTTTTTACCTGAACCAAATAATTTCATTTCGATGCATTCGAAGAAAGTTTTGAATCCGAATTAATTCAGTCTATCCGAATCAATCTGAATGATACCGAAAAATTCGGATTCATTCGCATTGACCGAATTAATTCCGATTAAAAACTTGTTTCGGATTAGATCGGAGTGAAACTGAAGTTTTGGGTTGAAATTTAATCCAAATCAACCCGAATCATTCCGTAATTACTATCCGAATCAAACAGTTTCATTCCGATTTAATCCGAAGGAATTTTTCAATACGAATTAATCCGAAATCCATTTAAAATCAATCCGAATGAATCCGCCAATCAGAATTAATACGAATAAATCCAATCAATCTGAAATTATTCGAATTTTTCGGTATCATTCGCATTGATACTGATGGACGGTCGACGGATTCATTCGGATTGAAAGTCCTGATCGATCGAATTTATCGGATTCTTTGACCGGACGTTTTCAATCCGAATTAATCCGAAGCCCATTTAAAATCAATCCGATTGAATCCGCCAATCTGAATTAATCAGAATTAATCCGAATAAATTCGGTCAATACGAATGAATTCAAATTTTTCGAAATCATTCGGATTGATTTGGAGAGACCGGATTCATTCGAATTAAAAGTTCGGATTGACCGGATTTATTCGAATTGAAAGTTCGAATTGCCGGATTCAATCGAATTTAGGGTCACCATCTCGGTCGCGTAAAAAACCAGGACACTTTAAAATTTCCAAGTGATCCCTAAAAAAAAGGTAATTGTAGATTACCGATTGTAGAAATGAAAAAATATAAAATATTTCCTGTAAATAATTTTAGTTTCAATAAAAAACCAGGACATCAGGACAAACCTTGGAAAAACAGGACATATCCCGAAAAACCAGGACGAATGGTAACCCTATAGAATTAAAAGTGCAGATTGATTTTGAATGAATGTTTGGTTCGGATACAAATTCCAGATTGATTCGGAATGAATTTCAATCCGAAGCTTGCGCTAGGGCAGTTCAACGTCATGATCTTTTATGTTGCAAGAAATAGGGTTTTAATTACCTGATCAGCGAATCGGATTTCTCTTCTTGTCAGAGCTCCACTTTTTTCCCTTTCTTCAAATTCGCAAGGTTTGACATCGTCAATTTCTTTTTCCCTTACTGAAGTTAAATTTAGACAAATTTCTTCAGATTTTTGCTCTCCAGATTCCTCTTCATACCTTACTTGAGCCTCTTTTTGAAAATCTCTCAAACAAGGTTCTAGATCAAAAAGATCTTTATTTCTTTCTCCTACATTAGGATTAAAATGAAATTGATTGTTTTCTTTCTTCACCAGTGCGTTGATGTCATCTTCAAGAAAACCGTTTTGTGCGAAATAATTTCTCATATTATCCCTTAGCTGCTTGCAAAACTTTTCTGGATTCGCTTCTATGTAGCGATAGACAAAAAGATCTGCCCCAGTGATGATAAAGTAATGATTAAAAGCGTTAATTTTCGCTCCAATGAAGAAGTCTTCTGGGGTGTAATAAACTGGATCTTCTTTGTCAGTTCCAGGCTTTGGAATCGGCCTTGAAGATAAAAACGTTCCCGATCTTCGACCAGAATTAGGCTTTGCTCTTTCACTAATTAGAATTGTGCCTTCACTTAAATTGTATTCTAGAATAAAATCACGATCCTGGTCTTCGGGATGAACTGCATCCATCTTCATAGAGTAACGCAACCTTTTGTGAAAATTTAAAATTTGCCGTATTGCATTTTTCTTTGGTGGTCCCAAATCGTGAGTTGGACGTCTGCAAATTTTTGGATATTTCTGAGCATTGGTAGGAGGCTCAATTCGAGGTGGCTGAACTATTCCCAACATTCCTGAATAGTATTTTCGTGTGAAAGTATCGCAGCCGTAGAGTAAGAAACGTCTTCCAAAGATGAAAATTGTTGCCCCGATCTACGGATTGAAATATTATTTTTATTCTCAGAATTTAAAATATAATTTTGTTTTTAAAG
Organism: Synergus japonicus; assembly: GCA_900474275.1. Taxonomy (NCBI): domain Eukaryota; kingdom Metazoa; phylum Arthropoda; class Insecta; order Hymenoptera; family Cynipidae; genus Synergus; species Synergus japonicus. The sequence continues at coordinate 28,125 of UCOH01004403.1, read as the reverse complement.
GTGTTGGAGCCCAATTCTAATCTAAAAATTCGATTTCCTCATTTTACTCAACAAATATTAAAATTGGAATTTTTTCCCTCTGAAGAATTAAACAATTCTTAACTATAATTATGCTTACAGAGCGAGAAAATATCTAATTCAAATATTTTTCAAGTATAAATATAAAAATATTTCTACAGAGAGAAAAAATATTTATCTATAATTTTTGTTGAGTAAAATAGAGAATTGAATTTTGAGCTTAAAATTTGGGCCCAACTCTTAAGTGGGATGTTTAGGTACCTTAAAATCCTTTGGAGTATAATACTCCACAACATCTGGATCCCCACGTTCCATATAAATTCCTGGATAGGTTGAGGGTAGATCTTTCCAATTTTTAGGAACCTTACTCTTTTTGAGAAGTAAGGCTACAGGATCCTTACCGTCATTTGGTTTGTGAATCTCTTTAACACTGATTGTGTCGTCCGTTAAAAAGTAGAGGATTTGATAAAAATCATCATCCCAGATTGCATCAAATACTAAAACCATTCCATCATACTCCAAGAAACGTCTTCTGGGATCATCAGCTACTGGTGTAATTCTTGTTGGGATTTTAAATTTGTCTAGTCGCAATTGAAGATATGGATCTCCTGGAGGATCTTCTTTATCTCCAACATCAATTCCTTGGCTGCTTAGAAATTCTCTCGTGAAGAGATCACAGTCATATGTGTGATAAACCACCCCATAAATACCTAAATAAAGATTACACCAAGTGAATGATATTTATTGAGATTTCTATTTTTAATTTATTCGTAAATAAATATTTAAAGGTGTTGGAGCCAAGTTCCAATCTAAAAACTCGATTTCTTCATTCTACTCAACAAATATTAAATTTGGAATTTTCTCCCTCTTTAGAATTCATCGATTTTTAACTAGAATTATGCGCACAGAGCGATAAAATATCTCATTCAAATATTTTTAAAATAAAATGAAAATATTGAAGTTAAATTTTGAATTCTTCATTTCATGCAAAAAGTATAGAAAGAAAATATTTTTTCGATCTGTATGCAATCTCTTATATTTGAAAAAGGAATAGTACTACAGAGCGAAAAAATATGTACTTATATTTCTCGTTGAGTAAAATGGAGAACTGAATTTTGAGTTTAGCATAATCATTTTTAAAATATAAGACTCCATACAGAGCGAAAAAATATGTAATTTCTATTTTTTTTTCCAAATCCAAAATCTAACGTTAAAATTGAATATTTTCATTTTACTTAAAAACTATAGGAATTAAATATGTTTTGGCTCTGTACGCATAATTCTAGTTAAAAAATGATTAATTCAACAGAGGAAAAACATTTAAAATTTAATATTTGTTGAGTAAAATGAAGAAATCGATTTTTTAGATTAGAACTTGGCTTCAACACCCTTGACTCTTGGGTCTGCCTTAAACTTACCAATATCGATGCCAACGTTCAAATCTTTCCAGTGAAAAACATCTCCTCTGGAATTTTTGACAATCTTTCCTCTCCTCACTAATCTTCCTTGGTCAAATCCAGCGTTATCGATTCGAGGCTCTATCACAGATAATGTCTCATCTTCCAAAAAATAAATAATATTAACATAGCGAATTCGGAAATGCTCGTTTGGAGAACCAAATACGCCTTGTCGAAAAAAAGCTTTAAAACACAAACACTTCTGTGCATAAAGTGTGTAATAAGGAAGGAACTGTTGATATCCATATTCTCGGACTCGACCATAAGTTAATGATGGGTCATAGCTGTTTTTTGATTGAAAAATTAATTCATTTTAATTCAAGAATTTATTAAGAAGATAAATTCAATTTTAAATATTTTATTATAATACATACTGTACTGTTTCGTTTTCGATCGCATAAGCACTGGATGCAGCATCAATTGGTCTCCTCCCAATTCCAATATCAGAATCTCGTACTACTCGAAACCCATTTAAAAATCCAAATTTTTGCTTCAATTTATAATCATGTATCTGTTTAATATTGATACATTAGTTTAAATTTCTTTGTTTATGTAAATTGTAATTTATCTTGACTTACAGCAGGTTCCTGGAACGTATATCCAGGAATTAAAGGTAGACCCTCCATACCCAATTAGATTCTAAAACTCGAACGTGATAAAATTAATTTATAATAACAAAATTTTGCTACTTATAAATTCGTGAGGATCGAAGACAGTAAAAAATACTATTAAGACTTCATTCCTAATTTGACAGTTCAGTATCAGCTTAATATTGATTTTAAGAGACCATCAACAAGACGTTGTTATGGCAGCTTCATCAGTTTATTCAATCAGAGAACACAAAAATTCTTTTTAGAAATAAATTTTCCAAACACGAGTTTAGGTGTTAAATAAAGTTCAAACATAGCCTAATCTCGATCAATATCTTCAATTTTACATATTATATAAAACAAAAACAGTTGAACTTCTTGTCAATATGAAAATTAACTCCCTATAACTTTTCAGTTTTTGAGAAAAAAGACACTGTGTTCTTTTTTTACATTTTATTTCGTAATTAATTATTGACAACAGTAGCTTTGGTTGGTATTTGCTAGATCGAATATTCGAAAAGCTTAGAACTTGAAAATCACAAGGTAATTACTTCTCGGAAAATAGCCATGCAGCCTGCGGATAACAAGCCAGCTACTGGAACAGTAACTAACCAGGCGAAGGCGATGTTTCGAAAAAGTGTCCAGGAGACACCCTCGCCACCACGTGATGCCCAGCCCACGCAGACGACCGACCCAACTTTACAGTGAGTTGTTGACACAGGTAAACCAGCCTTACTTGCCAATAGAACTGTTAAAGCAGATCCTACCTGTAAAACATACAAAAATTATTTACTTTTACAATTTCGACTCAATGCAATGAAAAATCCTAAGAGTATTAGATTTTTTTAGGACCCACCTCTATAGTAAATCCTGTAGTGGGTGTGATACGAGCTAAGTCCTGGCCCAGCGTTTGGATGACCCTACGACCCCAAACCCAGAGACCTGTAGAAATTCCTAAACCTCCATATAGAAGGATAAGTAAAGGTGTTTCTGCCTCTTGGCGTGCGGAGCCCTCTGCATAAATAGCCCAAAGCGCTATCAAAGGCCCGATCGCATTGCTAACATCGTTTCCACCATGTGCGAAGCTACCAAAGGCAGCGGTTAATACTTGCAAAAAGGAAAACAATTTTGAGACGTCTGGATGTTCCTCGTCCAATATATCGACATCCCCTGGACCAACTTCGGCATCTCCTCCGGCTGCTAACAACAGTGGACTTGCACTATTGTTACCCCTCAATTTTGGTGTTTCTACTTTCAACAACTCACTACCACTTGCAGCTGGAGTACCTTCAGAAATCACCGACAAGGCCGTCGTCTCTTTCAAATCGGTTGCACCGAATTCCGAATTTCTTGCGATATTATGCGACAAAAGGATCTTCTTCCTCTGCCAGGGGACTACAAATGTATAAACAATTGCACCAGATAGTAAACCAATCCCTAAAGATGCTGTTACACTTCCCCACCATGGTATATTATCCAGCATCAAAACTGCAAAAAAAAAGGAATTAATGTACTTAAAAAAAAAACTAGAAGTAATCAGGATGTTTGGTTTTCATTATAAGGTAACGGTTTTAGTCATCACAGTATCTATTGTCATTAAAAAAGATTTTTTAAAAAAATTGTGAGAAAACTTAAACCAGTAAAACGAAGATACTTAAAAATTGACTAACAGTAAAAATTGACTAATCATTTCAAATTGTAAAACTCCTCAAAAGATTCAAAATATTTTAAAATTCCTAAAAATCTCTTGAAATATTTCAAAATTCCTCGAGGAACTTTAATATCTCTAAATGCATCAAAATTTCTTAAAATTAGAAAAATCTCGTGAAATCCTTTTCAATTCAATAAGGAACTTTGAAATTCCCTAATATACATTCAAATTTCTAAATAAAAACTCTTGGAAACAAAAACCTGATAAAATCCTTTAAAAAACAAATATAATTATTAAATTTTTTTTATTTCACAACGAATATTTAAATTCCTTAAAATCACTTTAAAAATGTTTAAATTTCTTTAAATTTTTACAAGCTTCTTAAAATTCTTGCAAACCTGAAATTCCACAAAATTTTACAAAATCTTTCAAAAAATCATAAAAATCTTGTGAGATTCTTTAAAATTTCGATCAAATCTCTTAAAATCACTTTAAAAAATCAAAATTTCTTTAAATTCTTACAAGCCTTTTAAAATCCTTTAAAATTCCACAAGGAACTTTAAAATTCCTTTAAATTCTTAAAAACCTCTTAAAATCCTTTAAAATTATTGAAAACGTCTTAAAATCATTAGAGACCAAAAAAAAACCAAAGAATTCCGGGAAATTCTTCACAATCCTTCGAAATCCTTTTAAAGCTTCTAAAATCTGTTAAATAAACTATAAAATCTATATATGGAATACGACGAAAATAATATAGCATAAATTTCCATTTCTATATTCCCTGATAACTACTCGCATTTTCCTAACATTTCCCGGGCATTTTCCTGAAATGTGGGCACCCTGTCAAAAGAACCTAAAAGAATTCTAAAAAAATTAAAAGAACTTTAAACAAATGAAGGTGGATTCAATAAAATCAAGAATTTTTATAAAAGATTTCAAGACATTTTATTAAATTTTAAGAGAATTAAAGCCCTGGCGAAAGCTTCGGATAAGATTCCAATCCGAGCCAATGCGAAATCTCTATCCGAGCGAATCCGAATGAAACCGAACCATTCCGAAGAAACTTTCCAATCCGAATAAATCCGAATAAATCAGAACCATTCCGAAGAAATTGTTCGATCCGAATGAATCCGAATTTTCAATCCGAGTGAATCCAATTCATTCCGAAGAAACTTTTCAATCCGAATGAATCCGAACCATTCCGAAGAAATTTTTCGATTCGAATGAATCCGAACCATTCCGGATAGGAATCTTCCTTCAAACTTCGGATTGGCTTGGATTCATTCGGATAGGAATCATGTGAACTTCGGATTGGCTCGGAATGAAACTGATTCGCTCGGATTAATTCGGATAGGAAATTTTCTATCCGAAGCCTTCGCCAGGGAGAGATTTTAGATGATATATAAAAGAATTTGAAGGGATTTCAGAAAAAGTCAAAAGAGTTTAAGTTTTTCAAGAAGTCTAATTAGATTTTAAATAATTTTAAGAAATTTCTAAAGAATTGAACGGATTTTAAAGAAATTTTTTAAGATTTAAAAAGAATTAAAAAAATTTTTAAAGATGTAGGTGAAAAAAACTGAATAGGTGATGACCAACTGTAATGATGACTGCGATTCAATTTACATACGTTTCGGTCCATCGTGCGCAATGGAGAGAATATTAATAGCAATAGTAAGGCCATAAGCGAGAGGCAAGATATTGAGACCCTGCTTTAGAGGTTCATTGGATCGCAACACAGTCTTTCTGATCAGCCAAAATATAGATGCTGAGACGGTGCCACTGAGAAGGGGACTTGCAAACCAAGATGCCGCTATGTGTCCTAAAGCGACCCATTTTACCTGTAAATAAAAAACGACATTGCAGATAGATTAATCATTATTAATATTTGATTCTTAGCCTTTATTATAACATACCCCTGCTGTTCCCCTGCATACAAGCGAGAAACCCACAGTGGCGCCAACGATAGAATGCGTACCGGAAATCGGAAGTCGTAGCGCAGTTGCGAGCAATAACCAGATAGCCGAACCCGCTAAACTGGATAATGATCCTAACATCAGCTCTTGTTCATGACCCTCGTACAAGGAGACATCCAATATCCCTTTACGCATTGTATCCGACACCTGTAAAATAAAGTAATCATTAAAATAAAATTAAAACTATTAAAATCTTCGACTTCCTGATCCTGATTCCCTGACATATTATCAAGAATTCTTCAAATACCTTGTATCCTATGAGAATAGCTCCGGCAATTTCGAAGAAGGTCGCAAGGACACATGCTTGGAAAATTGAAAGAACACCAGCTCCCACGCTGGTGCCAAAGCTGTTTGCGACATCATTGGCTCCAATTCCAAATGCCAGGACGAAAGCTACAATAAAGCCGATGACAACGACCCATATCAAACCAGTGTCGTACGGTATAGTCATTGTTGTCCTTTTTTTATTGTACTTTTGAGCTTATATTGTAAAACTAAAACCTCAGCTCACTTAGATTAAATATTTAAATAAATCCAATTCACTCTCTGTCTGTGGGTTGTTTATGACTTTCTTATGTGGTTCGAGTGGTCTTAGAAGACGAAACACTCTTGGTTTTGTATTCTTACTTTTTAGAATAGCATACATAAATAACTATTCAGAATATAATCATTTAGCAATATGCGAATATATATCTTTGTTTTTTTTTATCTTGTTCCTAAAATGCTAAATTCTGTTCTCACAATTTTGTACATATTATTATAACAGAGGTAGTGTTTCAGTGCAGCACCATTTTCAAGTGATGTCATGATTCCTTTCATCATGTCTGGGGATTTCGTCTCTTGGTAGGTATTTACAATATTAAAATTGTTAACAATGACTGCCTAGGTGACCGTTGGAATTTCTCAATTTAAAACTATTCTTCTGGGTTTTGAAACTACTCTCTGTTAACGTTCTCCTCGCGTGGAAGCACGCTAACTCCTGATGATGCGATACTGTCTTCATCTGAAAGATAATTGAATTTACATATTATTACTTAAATTTTTAAGATAAAGGTGAGAGAGGACGTTTATATAAGCCAAATTCGATTTTCGAGGATCAGTCTTTTTTACACAAAGTTAAGCAATTTTTATGGACGTTGAAACCCCAGTTAAGCTCAAAATTCCATTCTGCATTTTACTCAACCAAAATTATAGATAAACATTTTTTTCGCTCTGTAGCGCTAATATTTTTTCAAATATAAGGCTGCGTACAGAGCGAAAAAATATTTAATTTCGATACTTTTTGCATAAAACGAAGAATTTAACATCCAACTTGAAAATTGAATATTTTCATTTTACTTAAAAAATATTTTAACTATATATTTTCTCGCTCTGTATTTCAAAATTGATTAATTCTACAGTCAGAAAAAATTTAATATTTCTTAAATGAAATGAAGAAATCGAATTTTTAGATTAGAATTTGGTTCTAACACCCTTAACATCAGGTTTTTTTCATTATTTTCCATGTCAAAATTTTAGGACGAAAATTGCAAAGAATTTTAGCACAAATTTATAAACAATTCGAAGTGACTTAATTCTCACTACTCACCTCCATAATCAGGATTATAATCTATAATCACAAGATTCAATTTTTTCCTTTCCTTGACTTTTCTCTTATAAATAAGGTAAGTTTCTTTCTTTTCAGACAAATTTCCCTGACAGAAATGTATTAAAAATGCGAACAAATTTTCAGTAAAAATACTATTGAAATTTTTCAAAAATTTCGTATATCACTTTAAATCTTTTGAAATTTAAAATAACTTGACAACACTGTTGAAAATGTTTGCAAAATTAATATACTTTTAATATACATTTTGTAAAGTCATTTGCATATACCGTAAACTAAATTTAATATATTACCATATGTTTTAGAATTAATATAAAAACATATTAAAATTAATATAAGGGTATATTAATATTAATATAAAATATATTAATGTTAATAGAAACTATATTAATTTTAATATGGTTGTATATTAATTCTAAAACATAATGGTATATTAAATTCAATTTACGGTATATGCAAATAACTTTACTCACATTATATTAAATTTTGGTTAATTTTTTTTAACAGTGAACACTTAAAATTCGTAAAAATCTCTCAAATTTACGACAACTTTGAAAATCGCTTAAAATTCATTGAAATTTCCTGAAAGATCTTAAAACTTGGCGAAATCTCTTCAAATTTGTTACTATTTCATGAAAAATCTTAAATTTTTACAAATTCTCTTAAAAGTCATCAAATTAATTTTAAATCCTTTAAATTCTTCAAAAAACTTAAAGATCTCTTAAAATTTCCCTCAATTCATCAAAATTCTACAAAATATTTTTAAAATATCTTGAAATATTTAAAAATTCCACGAGAAACTTTATTATCTCTTAAAATTTGTCAAAATCTCTTAAAATTACTGGAAACTTATTGAAATCCCTTAAAATTCGCTGAAATTTTTTTAAATTCTTAGAAACATCTTTAAGTTCCTTAAAATTTTACTATAATATTTAAAATCCTCTAAAATGTCATAGATTCTTTAAAATCTATTAAAATCCCGTGAAATCATTTACAATTTCACAAAATCTTTCACAAATCATAAAAGTCTCATGAGATCATTTTAAATTTAATAAGGAACTTTGAAGTTTCCTAAAATATATTAAAATCTCTATATACAAATTTTTGGAAGCAAAAACCTCACAAAATTCTTTAAAAATGAAAAATAATTTTAGAATTTTTCTTTAATTCCACCAGAAATACATAAATTCCTTAAAATTATTTCAAAACTTCTTAAAATTCTTTAAAATTCCACGAAAAGCTTTAAAATCTCATAAAATATGTAAAGATCTCTTAGAATGCTTGAAAACCTACTAAAATTCTATAAAATTTTACAAAATCTTTTATAAATCATAAAAAGCTTGTGTGATTCTTTAAAATTCAATGAAGAACTTTGATATTCCGTAAAATACATTAAAATCTCTACATAAAATTTTTTGGAAACGAAAATATCAGAAAGTCCGTTAATAATGAAAAATAATTTTTGAAATTTGTTTTAATTCCACCAGAAATATTTAAACTCCTTAAAAGCCATTTTAAAAATGCCAAAATTTCTTAAAATTTTAACAAGCTTCTTCTAATTCTTTACAATTCCACGAAAAACTTTTAAATCTCCTAAAATACGTAAAATTCTTGAAATTCCATGAAATTTCACAAAATTTTTTATAAATCATAAAAATCTTGTAAGATTCTTTAAAATTTTAATCAAATCCCTGAAAATCATTTTAAAATTGTCAAAATTTCTTTACTTTCTTACAAGCCTTTTAAAAACCTTTAAAATTTCATGAGAATATTCATAATCCCTTAAAATTTCTTAAAACTCTTTCAAGTTTCTTAAAATTGTTTATTTTTTGATGAAAAACTTTTATATCCTTTAAAATACGTAAAATCTCTTAAGGGCATGTGTTACTTACCATATCAGCAGGTTTTTAAACCCGGGTTTTTTCTACAATTTTTACATTTTCAAAAAAATTATAGTCAACATCCGTCAAGAATGTGAACACGAACGGATGTTGACTAACATTTTTTTTTTAAATGTAAAAACTATATTTAAAAAACCCGGGTTTAAAAACTTGCTCATATGGTAAGTAACACATGCCCTCAAAATTTTATAGAATTCCACAAAAAATTTTAAAAATCATAAAAATTTCATGAAATCCTTTAAAATTCCATACGAAACATTCAAATCTCGTAAAATTACTTTTAAAAAATTAAGGTTTTTCAAATTCTTATTAAAATTCTTTAAAATTACAAAAGAAACTTTAAAATTCCTTATAATTCTTTGAATTCCCTAAACTTTCTTTACAATTTCTTAAAATTCCACTAAATCTGGTAAACATTATTAAAATCTCCTGTAATCTCTTTAAATTCCTCGAAACCTCTTAAAATCTTTTAAAATTATTGAAAAATCTCTTGAAATCATTAGAAACCCAAAGAATCTCAAAGAATATCTGGAAATTCTTTATAATCCTTTGAAATCTTTGGAAAGATTCTAAAATATCTGTTAAATAAACTATAAAATCTATACAATATGCAATACGACAAAAATAACATAATTAGCATAAATGTAAAAAATTTCTACTTTCTATGAAAACTACTCGCATTTTCCTGATATTTCCCTGACTTCCTTGAAATGTGGCCACCCTGACCCCTATAATTCACCATATATATATATATGTTTAAACATGAATAAAAAAGATAAAGCAATATCTCGCAAAAAAAGTAAGAAATACAAGAGTGAAATATATAAGCCCCTAAAATATTTGACAAAATGTGTATTATAAAAAATTATGTATGTAAAAAATTCACAATCGATTTCTAATAAAAAAAATTCAAGGCACGTGCTCCGTCTCTTGACGGAGGAAGAGACGTGAAAATTTGTCTAAATTCAAGTTTAGGGTTACGAATAAATTATAAAATACCTTCCAAAATAGAGATAACTTATTGTCACACCTCATACTGAAGGGTGCATGCAAAAAGAACTATCAACAACCATAAAATCTATAAAATGGAACTTTACCCTAGATATCTTCATTTCTATTAGGAAATATGTGCTTCTGCAGTTATTTCGTCTCAAATGGAAGGTGATGCAACCTTGGTTGCATTGACGGCAAGTCGGCGATGAAAAGAGTTAACTGATAGTAAAGATAGACTGAACTTGTCGCTCTCAATATATGTATGATTATATGAACCTGATCGGCGAAAATTTCTCGTCCTCGGAAAAACCGCCCGGTGGTGGCGTCGACTTACATAATCAACTCTGCTCACTTTTGAAAAATCTTCAACGGGACGCAGGGTGCCGATATCTGTGCTTACGCTGGTGGGGGTGAGATATTGATCCAGAGCACTCCTCTCTCTTTCTCTCTCGCACCAAAGCTCTCACTCTCCTCTCTTCTCTCACACACTTATGTATTTTTTCCAACGACGGGCAACAACTTTCTCAAATGCACTGACGGTATTTTACGAGTCTGACGTGGGTTTCGACCAGTCAAAAAGAAGCTGACACATATATAAGAATTTAGTTGGTAGGTACATCCACGATCGTTACTTTTTCCCAGGGAAATGCAGTTGCCCGGCTTGCCTGGTGCAAATAAAGGTTCAAAATGTGTCTGCATGTTGTCAACAAGAATGATCATTGCGCACACCCTACGCGCAATTCAGTCCCACCAACCGGCCCAAAATTTAAGGCTGTTTTATTATATACTTACCCAATCCCTACCTTATCGACATTTTTTTCTCTGCAGCTTTACTTCTAGATTTAGTGAGATATCAAATTGAAAATTTCTGTAATTAAAGTTAAAGCATTAAGGTACGTTTTTCTGGTCCTAAATATTTACATTTCTAAAAAAAAAATTTTTTTAAGATTGTAAATTTTCATATATTAAGGCCATGTAAGACTACCCGATCCCTACCTTACCGACATTTTTCTCTGCAACGCTACATCTACATTTATTGAGATATCAAATTGAAAATTTCTAAAATTAAAGAAAATATGCTAAGGTATGTTTATCTGGTCTTAAATTTTTGTAAAATAAAAAAAAAATTATTGAAAAAAATTTTCTTTTTTAATATCAATATTTAGGACCATCAGATAAACGTTGCAGAGAAAAAATGTCGACAAGGTAAGTATCGGGTAAGTCTTACATGGCCTTAAAATCTCTAAATAAAAATTCTTGGAAACAAAAACCTCACAAAATCCCTTAAAAATGAAAAATAATTTTTAAATGTTTTTCTTTTAATTCCACCAGAAATATTCAAATTCTTTAAGGGCATGCTCTGCCCCGTGGTTTGTGAAAATTTTTTTTCGAAGTCACCACGGCCAAACGAAATGATATATCGCTTTTAAACTTTGGGATATGGGAAATGATCCACTAAATTGCGTTTTAAAATTTAATTTGAGTAGAAATTTTGAAAAAAAAAGCTAAGTCGGTAAGGTAGGGATCGGATTTTTTTCAAAATTGCTACTCGAATTAAATTTTAAAACGCAATTTAGTGTCTCTTTTCCCATATCCCAAAGTTTGAAAGCGATATATTATTTCGTTTGGCCGTGGTGACTTCGAAAAAAAATTTTCACAAACCACGAGGCAGAGCATGCCCTTAAAATCTCTTAAAATTAAATGAAATTTCTTGAAATTCCTATAAAATTTTTAATTCGTTAATTTAATTTTTAATAAAATTCGTTAATGGTGTTGGAACCAAGTTCTAATCTAAAACTTCGATTTCTTCATTTTACGCAACAAATATTAAATTTGAAATTTTCTCCCTATATACAATTAATCAATTTTTAACTAGAATTATGCATACAGAGCCAAAACATGTTTAATTCAAATAGTTTTTAAGTAAAATGAAAACATTCCATTTTAACGTTAGATTTTGAATTCTTCGTTTAATGAAAAAAGCATAGAAATTAAACATTTTTTCGCTCTGTATGCAGTCTTATATTTGAAAAAATATTAGCGCTCCAGAGCGAAAAAATATTTATCTATAATTTTCGTTGAGTAAAATGGAGAATGGAATTTTGAGTTTGACATTCAGGTCCAACGTCCTTAAAATTAAATTTAAACCTTCAAATTCGTCGAAATCCTTTCAAATTTGTTAATATTTTATGAGTCACGGGAGGTCGGCTTAACCGTCTTAAATACCTGAGGAATTTCCCAAGATTACCCGGTCGAGTATCCTAGGGTCCCAAAGTAGGGACCAAGGGCAATTTGCAGAAATGTAAATGAGTGAGCCTATTCTTCCTGGGGACTTCCCGCCGTGTAGATAAAAGAGGTGGCGACGTGACACTTGGGATCTCATATTTCCGTAAACGTTCTGAGGCGATTTATGAGACTTTGCAGATATCCTCCAAGAACGTAGAATTAGACGATTAACCAAGTCTCCCTTGGTTTACATTTGAAGGATATGTACTTAAGGGTGTTGAACTGAGTTTAAGCTCAAAATTCAATTCTCCATTTTACTCAACGAAAATTATAGATAAATATTTTTTCGCTCTGTAGCGCTAATATTTTTTCAAATATAAGACTGCATACAGAGCGAAAAAATATTTAATTTCGATACTTATTGCATAAAACGAAGAATTCAAAATTTAATATTTTCATTTTACTTGAAAAATATTTGAATTAGATATTTTCTTGCTCTGTACGCAAAATTCTAGTTAAAAATTGTTTAATTCTACAGAGGGGAAAAATTGCCAATTTAATATTTATTAAGTAAAATGAAAAAATCGAATTTTTAGATTAGAACTTGACTCCAAAATACCCTTAATTACTCCCAACAAATTCCTCAAAATCATTTTAAATCCTTTAAATTCCTCAAAAATCAACAAAAAATCTCTTAAAATTTCCTACAATCCTTCAAAATTACACAAAAGTTTGAAATTTTGTTTTTCAAATTTTCAAATTACACAAAATTCAATAAGGAACTTTGAAATTCCCTAAAATACATTTAAATTCATAAATAAAAACTCTTGGAAACAAAAACCTCACACAATCCTTAAAAAATCAAATACAATTTTTGAATTTTTCTTTAATTCAACGAGAAACATTAAAATGCTTTTAAATTACTTTAAAAAATCAAAATTTTTTTAATTCTTACATGCTTTTTAAAATCCTTTAAAATTCCACAAAGAACTTTAAAATTCTTTAAATTCTCTAAACTTTCTTTAAATTTTCTTAAAATTTCACCAAGTTCTTTTAATTTCCACTAAATCTTTTAAAGGCATGTGTTAATTACCATATGAGCAAGTTTTTAAACCCTTTTTTTCTACTATTTTTACATTTTCAAACAAATTTTAGTCAACATCCGTCCGTGTTCACGTTCTTGACGGATGTTGACTATTTTTTTTTTTTTTGAAAATGTAAAAATTGTAAGAAAAAAACTGGATTTAAAAACTTGCTCATATGGTAAGTAACACATGCCCTTAAATATTATAGAAATTTCATGTAATCCCTTTAAAGTCCTAGAAACCTCTTAAAATCTTTGACAAATATTGAAAATCTGTTGAAGTCATTAGAAACCCATAGAATCTCGAAGAATGTTTAAAATTTCTTTTTAATCCTTTGAAATCCTCGGAAAGTTTATAAAATCTGTTCCCTGACATGTGACCACCCTAAAATACCAAAAATATTTAAATGAAAGTAGAAAATTACGAAAATTTAAATTTCCCGAATGTACAAAATACTTTCTAAATTCCGGAAAATTTAAATTCTCGAAAATAAAAATAGAATTTAATTTCAAAATTTTCGTACAAAACTTGTGTTTACAATTGCTAAAAAATTAATCTAGAATTTTTGTTAACAATTTTAAAGAAATATTTTTAAAGAATCTAGTTTTGAACAAAAATTTGAATCAAAATTTTTTAACACTTGTAAATGTTCGGGAACTAAAAAATTCTGGTAATGTATATATGAATTTCTAAAATTTTTTAGAAATATTCTACTTATATATTAAAAACTTTTTAGACTGATTATAAATTAGTTAATTATGATATACACAATACAATTATTTTATGTTATTTACCTTTCGGAAATTAGAACATTTTTCTCTCAAATAACACTAGTTTGCTAGTTTCAAGTAATTTAAATACAATTCTTTCAATCAAAATTAAAAAATTAACTAATTCAAAACAATATCTATTTAAAAAAAAATGCAATACTCAATTCTTAAAACGGTTGAAAATTTCTTTTGAACACTTATAATCTAAGTTTCTTTCGTGGATTTAACCGCACTGTGGTTGCAACTGGAATAAAATTTAAACACTAGTAATGCTAGGAAAATCGAAGGGAGTACATTTCATTCAAGTGGGATTTTGCCTATAAAAGAGAGCCATGATGGTATTTTCCGTTAGATCGATCGAGAATATACTTGCTAGCATTACGATGGAAGAATAATGAGTATTAATCAAGTATTACGTAAAGGGTGCTAAGTACTCAGCAAACCACATCAATTAATGGGTGCGGACCTAATTGTCAATAATAACATCCTGTATCAAAAGGTCAAAATTAAATCAATTTAGGACTCAAGACTATTTTTAGAACAACTGTATAACCCAGAAAAAATGAGTCTTCAAATACTTGTTTTTACATTTTATTTCTACTTATTTGGTTTCATTCTTGAAATAATGAACAGGAATTTTTTATTTTACGATTTTTAAATTTATCGCGGCCTCTTAATAATTTTAATTTCGTCATCCAACTTCAAAATTTCTCAAGGTCTCTGGAAAGATATTTATGTAATCGAGGATTCCTCTTTCTAGTTTTCTCAATTTAATAATAACTTCATTGAGATGCTCTATATATGTACCTTAATTAATTATGGTGTCCTTGAAAAAGTGACCTTCGAATGTTCGCACCTTTGGAATTCACTTTAATTTTTGTCAACCACGTGTTGCCGGAAAACTTGTCAGCTGTTGCAGCAAATGCTGGAGATTGTCGCAAGCGCAATCGTTCAAGGACTTGATACATGTATAATGTATATCTTATATTCAAATAGTTTTCTTCTTTGTCTAGATGTTACATAAAGATTTTGGTGATGCTTTAAAATTTAACAAAATTAAAGTACTCAAATCAATGATCCAGATTTGTCATCCTGATTTAGTATAAAATAAACATATAATTTCCAAACTATTTTAATATATGTAATAATAAAAAAATAAAATATTCAAAAGAAAAGTTCGAGAGTGGTAAAAACGCATCCTCTTAAATAAAAGAATTTAATATCGATTAAAGAATATTAGACTCTGATCTTTTTAACTTAAATTTTTATTATATATATACATGAAGATTATAATAAACATAACATCAACCACGATTTGATATTGAAGTATCAGATTATTGACAGATGAGTTCATTAAATTTTTATACTATAATTGATACTTCTCTTCTATTCTTTATTCCATTCTTCTTTTTCCTTAATCTCTGCGTAAACTTCATCTAAGTAAGGTTTTAAGTAATGCACATCCTGTAATAGAATAAGTGTTCAATTTGTAGCTGAGTTTCGATTTATTATTTCAATGAAAGAATTGAGATTTATTTTATTTTTAATTAGAGAAGCAATATTATTGACCATGTTCTTCTTTGCTAGTTAAAGCATTAATTGCAATGCCGTATGGAAAAAAATCTACTATTGTGTTAAATTTTCATTTAAATTATTAATTTCTTTGAACGATTAAGACTATGTTTAAGGTTTGGGACTTGGCGCTTATATCATATTTCAGGTTTTTGGGCATTACCTTAAAATTCATTGTTCGTAATAGATAAACGTAAAAAAAACCGATAAGAATATATACCTTAACTTATTATTTGGTCCTAAAAATTTACATTTATACAAACAAAATTCTTTAAAAATAATTTTTTTTCTTATTTTTATAAAAATTAAAAATTTAATTTAAAAAAAAAGTCTTTTATAGGAACTCGGTGCACGAGAAACCTCTTTTTTATTTTTTATTTTCATAATTTATTTCGTCTTTAGGATATGTACATGGGCAAAGAACCCGCAACGTAGGTGTCCTATTTTTCAAGATTTCAAATATATGGTCACTTTACTCACTTTACCTTAATATGATATGAACTGTTAAAGTTAAAATTAAGTTACCTCTTCATATTTAGTCCACTGATCTTTAGGTAAGATGGATTTTTGACAATTTAGTTGCATCGCGCGTACAATTCGAAAATTGCGTTCATCCCTGATGTGCTGAGGTAAACGGCGCAAAGCTTCAGCTACTGGAGGACTTTCATAAAGAATATCGTCATGCATCAAACCTAGAGATATAAAATATAAAATTAAAATAATAATCAACTAATTTGCAAACCGAATTTTAAATCATTAAGGGCGTTGGATCCAAACGTTCAATACACAATTCCATGCTCCATTTTACTCAACGAAAATTATATATAAATATTTCTTCGCTCTGTGGACATAATTTTACTTAAAAATGGATTAACTTCATAGAGGAAAAACATTCCAATTTTAGTATTTGTTAAGTATAAGGAAAAAATCGAATTTTTAGATTAAAACTTGGCTCTAACACCCTTAAATTCTAAAAAATTTAATAAATAAATATTTCTTGGTAAAACTATATATACTTCAATCACGTTATATATGTTATATGTATATCAATAATTTCAGTTGAAGAGAGAGGTTACATATTTTTTATCAACTTCTACTACAAATATTTTTATAGCAAATTATGACTTACCATACTGGTTCCATCGGGAGACACTGTAGGCCCATTTTTTAAAATTTGGCCCTAAAAAATAAAATAATTATCAATTACGTAAGGATCTTTTACTAAACTGACTGAAAATGTTAGAGATCACATTACACAGAAAATAAAACAAGTACTATTAAAAAAAGAATAAGTACAAATGATTATCATTACCGAAAAGTAAATTTTTGGTAGCCATTGTTGCAAAAATTAGTTTTTGATTTTTTATCGAAGCCAAACAATTTTTGAAAAAAGAACAGTGACAAATGACGAACTTGCTCCACTGCGAAGATGATTTTACAACAAAAATGGCCGACGTTTATGAAAGGAATGACATAAATGGCGCGATGTTTGAATATACAGAAATGATTGATATGAAATAATATTCAGTTGAGTACGTTATATAATTGGTCTTCCTAAAAAAATAAAATCAGATAAATTAATGACTAATTTAAGATGCTACATGTTTAAGACTCTTTCGCACCTAGTAAATATATTTAGTTTCTTGTTATATAAATATTTTTAGTTTCTTGATGTTATAAATCGACGAATTTCCATTCAAATTTTCCCGCGTGAAATGAAAGTTTCACTTGAAATTTTCAAATTTCAATTTTCACAGGGCCGTGGGAGGGAAAGAATTTCTAGTTCGTTTCTACATACACATGCGCAGAAATCAGATTAGGTTTTGCCACTTTACCGTCTTTACCGCTAGTTGAGACTTGTTTTGGAATATTATTTAGTATTTCTTTAGTAAAACTATGATATTTGTGAATGTGTTAAAGAAAAGTGTTGAATTTTTACTTCAAATCTCCAAATTCTTAAAAATGCTGCAAGAAAGGCACCATGTGCATAGTTTAAATTTTCCCGCCGCCATCTTTGAAACATTGAAATGTTTCACGATAGCATCAAAGTTTCATGAAATTTTACAACTTCCTTTGCATCCTCCGATTCTCCCTCTTACTACTTACTACTCGAGTCAAATCAAACTGACGACGTAACCTAAATTGAACCAATTGGTCAATTATTTGAGTCAAATATAGTGTTTTATGTGTTTTGTCCTTTGTTTCCGTTCGGAAGTGAAGTTTATGTCAAAACAGAACAGACACATTCATTTTTGACTGAAAATAAATTAACTTTCAATAAAAAATAAAACTACTGAATAAACATTCAAAACATTTAATAAAAAAAACTGTAGCTTCCGGTTAGCTAGATAACACTTCCGATGGCACGTTCAGATTTCCCACCAGGGTGCACCACAGATACTGCCGGTCCTTTTCTACATTTCGATTTGTAATAAAAGAACGCAGTACCCGAAGTGCACTCTGGTGGAGAATCTGGAATTCTGAATGCACTTGTCAATCTTGTCATTGAAGCTGTTGACTCGATGCACGAAACACCTCTTAACTGCGCATGTGTATCCGGAAGTCCTATTTTATTGTGGCGTAGGAAACGAGTAACGCTTCACTATAAAGACTGATGCGGACTACTTTACATTGCCACTTCCTCATTCGAGTAGGGTTGTTTTCACGTGCGGTTGTGTCTCCTTTTTGGCCCAAAATAGGTCACACAACCCAACTCCAGTCGTGAATTAACTCTCTTATAAGTAATTAAAAAATCCAAAAAAAATATAAAAACTTTTAAAAAATACAAAACAAAAAAATCGCAAAATCGTAGCCGAAAACCGCGAAACCTGAGGTAAAATAAAAAAGGTGTGGAACAAAAATATCAAGTGAAATATTCTCGTTGATTTTCGTTCGCGCGTGTTAGAAGAAAAACCGAAAAACGTGGTTAAGCCACGAAAAGTGAAAAAAGTCGAGGAAACAGCCGCAAAAGGATTTACAGCAACGTTGGCTCCAAACAGCAAAGATGAATCCTGGAGCGCCTAACTACCCTATGGCTTCACTTTATGTGGGGGATCTTCATTCGGACATCACCGAGGCGATGCTTTTTGAAAAATTCTCATCTGCTGGACCTGTGCTATCAATTCGAGTTTGTCGTGACATGGTCACCCGACGCTCGCTTGGTTACGCTTACGTCAACTTTCAGCAGCCAGCCGATGGTAACTATTTTTTTTGCTAATTTATCTTAATTCGTATTTTTATTTGTGATTTGCCTGAAAATAAACCCTAATATCGCATGTTATATGGTCGTTATGGCCTTTTTGCGCATCCCTGGTCAGGCTTGACACGTGCTCCGTTCATTGCTACCATATTGGATTCCCTTTCCTCTTTCACGTTTCCACTTTCGTTAGTGTTCGTGAATGTACGGTACGTTACGTTGCATGTTCCTACCACGTTCCTACACAAGGAAGAAACGATTGTGCTTGGCTTGGCTTGGGTTGGGTTGGGTTGGGTTCGATGACGCATTCAGACATCCCATTCTCTTGTCACCTTGGGCTGCGTTCAAGACGATCTCTTGGGTGCATTTCAGAATTTCAGTGTTCCCATCTTTGTCTTACTCGTGACTTTCTGCTGTGAATAAGACGAAGACAGTAACATTTGAATGCACATTGGTGGTTTTGGTACATTCT
Source organism: Synergus japonicus (assembly GCA_900474275.1). Classification (NCBI taxonomy): domain Eukaryota; kingdom Metazoa; phylum Arthropoda; class Insecta; order Hymenoptera; family Cynipidae; genus Synergus; species Synergus japonicus. Next base: position 8,615 of record UCOH01004403.1, on the reverse strand, counting down.
GAACGCAGCCTTGCTCCCCTCTCCTCTCTAAGCCGCTTAATTTTTCATGATCTAGCCAGATGGTCACAAAATTCTTTCCCTTGAAGCATATGCTGTATTTTTCTGGTTTTTATCTCCCCACATGTTTTCAGTTTTATTTTTTATTTGTTTTCTATCATTCTAAAATCTATTCTTTTGACGATTTTTAATTTACATAGTTGACATCAATCACATGCTATTTTACCATAGATGACTGAAATTTATTACATTTTGGGAAAATTACAGAATATCTTGGGTAATATCCTTCTTTTGTTTCTTTAAATTGACATCTAAGAGTTATTAATTTTCAAAGCTAAATGTTTCGACATGCTTTTGAAACACAGTAGATGTCTAATATTTTTTTTTTTAAATTGAGGAAAAATTCAGAAAATCTTGTGTAATGTTACGTTTTTTTTTAATCACTTCAGTTATTTGGTATCATGTCTATTAATTCCTACGCTGCTAGAAAAATATTTATGAAAAAAAGTATATGACGAGAATAGGTAATTCCGGCTTTAGCATTTACATAATATGCTGGATGTTCTTGAATTTTATACTGAGGTATATTTAATTTAAGGTGCACCTCATGAAGTTCCACAGTTGTCTATCTGTTTAGTATACTTTCATATGAAATTCATGTATCTATAGCATTATGGCACTGAAAGTATAAAGTGAAGGGATTTCAAAATATTTTATAATGTAATTTGGAATTAAAACTAAATAAATACAAATTAATCAAGTAAAAATAAAATCTTCCGAAAATTGGATAAATTCTTTAGATGTGAAATAAAAAAAGTTTATTAAATTAAATAAGAGAACATTGTGTTTAACTAAACAAAGATTAAATTTATTACAACAAAACTGATAGAAAGAAATATAGTCGAGAGCGAAACGGATTGGGAAACGCACTTCCAGGTGCGGTCGTAGGTCAGGAGACCCTTTTTATGACAAATTTACAGTATGCTAATTTTAGAATTCAGGTAAAAGTTCTGAGGGTAACTAAAGTAATAAAAGGTAATTGTATACGTGTCTACTTGGGCCCTTTGTAAGCCTGTTTTCTATTTTCGTCCTTGAAGTTTATGCCTAAAGTATTTTAGCACTTTCTCCAGAAAATATTCTAAAAATATAGCTACGCTACAATGTAGAAAGGCACTTTGTACACTTTTTCTATTCTATTAAAATGAAGAATCTGCTTTTCTTATCAGCAGAAAAAGTGGCGTTATCATATTTGTTTGTAAAAAATATTTTCCTTATGCTATGAACTGCTTAATTTGTGCAAAACCTCCGCGTACTTTTCTCTGATTTTATTGTTGTTCTACACTGTTATTCAAACGAATTATTATCTATGTTTCTGTAAAATGTGTTCGTCCACACTTAAAATCTAAAAATATTCATATTACACTTTTTGATCTTACAAGTTTTGTGGTCAAAAGGCCGTAATTTATTTAGTTTTACCAAATGTAAAAATACCAAGGTATCTCGTTAGTCATTAGTCATTAGAGATTAAAAAATTTCAAATCACTCTCATGATTCGAAAGATAACGAAAAACACATTCCTGTAATTATAGATATCATTATTTTTCTAGATATTTAAAAAGAACTTATTAAATTTTACATTCTAGAAAAATGCTTTTATTTTATTTTAAGAATTTATTGCTCATATTTTATTAAGACATTAAAAATATAAATATGGAGAGGCAATACAAAGTATAAAAAAATATTAGAATATTCAGTTGTATGACATGATATTCGTGAAGTTAATCGAGGCTTTTACAAATAAATTGATAAAAATTCCACTCAAAGCCGTGTTTTTCAAAAATACAAGAAGCAATAATAGCCACAATTAGATAAACTTATAAACTGAAATGAAGCGAAATTAAAGGCTCACAAGTCCAAATCAGTTTCTTTTTGTTTCCAATTAGAGTAATTAATCACTTTCTGTAAAGTTAAAATGAAACAATTACTCAAAAATATTTTTAAGTTTGTTAACGAAAACGAAAGTTCTAATCCGTTTAAGATTATATCTATTATCTGCTGATGTATATTCGTGCCTATGTTTCTTTTTCTGTAGGAAGGTTAGGAACTAAATCATAATTTGAAGTAAACAACTTTTGCTCTAGATATTTTAAAGAGCTCCTTATATTCAAAACAGAAAAAGATTTAATTTTTAAGTACCAAAATCTTAGGCACAGACCAATTTTTTTTTAACTTTACTTTAGAATTTTAAGTACTTTTCCTGAAGTAAAAATTCACGAGCTGGGATGTGTAATTTCTGTTGCAGCTGAACGTGCTTTGGATACCATGAACTTTGACATGATAAAGGGCCGACCAATCCGTATAATGTGGTCTCAACGTGACCCTTCTCTTCGGAAATCTGGAGTTGGCAACGTCTTTATCAAAAACCTCGATAAAAATATTGACAATAAAGCGATGTATGACACTTTCTCTGCCTTTGGAAATATATTAAGTTGTAAGGTCGCCCAGGATGAAACTGGCGCGTCGAAGGGTTACGGCTTTGTACATTTCGAAACGGAAGAAGCTGCAAATAAGTCCATTGATAAAGTAAATGGCATGTTGCTGAACGGAAAGAAGGTGAGTTAATTATTTAATTCAAAAATCTTAACAGTCTTGTTGATTTGATTTTCTTAAGGTCACTGTGATACATTGAATATCTAGATGTATAATAATAATAATAATAATAATAATAATTTTATCTTGTGTTTCAGGTGTACGTTGGTAAATTCATTCCCCGCAAGGAACGCGAAAAGGAACTCGGCGAAAAGGCCAAACTTTTCACGAACGTTTATGTAAAGAACTTCGGAGAGGACATGACTGACGAAAAGTTAAAAGACATGTTCGAGAAATACGGTACCATTACCAGTCATAAGGTAATGAGTAAGGATGATGGAAAATCTCGAGGTTTCGGCTTTGTCGCTTTTGAAGATCCTGATGCAGCTGAGCAAGCGGTGATTGAATTAAACGGTCGCGAAATTTCCGAAGGAAAATGCATGTACGTTGGTCGCGCTCAGAAAAAAGCAGAACGTCAGCAAGAGCTAAAACGAAAGTTCGAGCAACTCAAGATCGAACGCTTGAATCGCTATCAGGGTGTAAATCTCTATGTGAAGAACCTCGACGACACTATTGACGACGAGCGTCTGCGCAAGGAGTTTACTCCCTTCGGAACAATTACATCTGCTAAGGTGATGATGGAAGATGGACGCAGCAAAGGTTTCGGGTTTGTCTGCTTCTCGTCTCCAGAAGAAGCTACTAAGGCAGTTACTGAAATGAATGGACGCATCGTAGGTACCAAACCACTTTACGTTGCCCTCGCCCAACGTAAGGAAGACCGCAAAGCTCACCTGGCTTCACAGTACATGCAGCGAATGGCCAACATGCGCATGCAACAAATGGGCCAGATGTTCCAACCGGGAACTGGTAGCTACTTTGTGCCCACCATTCCACAACCCCAGAGATTCTATGGACCACAAATGGCACAAATCCGTGCTACACCTCGCTGGCCTGCACAGCCAAATCAAGTACGACCCAATGCTCAGACAGGAAGCTCTGGTTTTGCAAACATGCAAACCCAATTCAGAGTTGTACCTCGTGTTCCAACTTCTCAAGCAGGAGCCATGCGCAGTACTCTTTCTGCTAGGCCCATCACAGGTACGGGTGCTCGTTTCCATTACTTTATGCGTATTTTTCATTTAGATTGTTTGATCATTCTCAGCAAAAACAGATATGATCATTTTTACTGGAGACTTGAATTCGACATTAAAATTAAGGGAATTGTCTTGATAATCAAAGAAAGGTTCTAGTTGACCTCTATGATTGCTTTTTTTAATTAAATTAATTGAAATGATTACTTTTTAAACTAGAAGGGGATAACAAGTTATTAAAATTGAATATATTCCAAGATGTACATTTTGGATGGCCTCATAATATTTTTAGCTTTTCAAACTAAATGAAAAGACTCATTTGTATACAAATACCAAATATTTACCTATCGTATTTCACCTTAACTTAATAAACTTAATATTTTAAATTCATAATAATTCAAATTCTTAGTGAGTAATATCTTGGAAATTTTTAGAAACAAAATGTCTATTATTTTCTCATTAATCATACTTTGATGTCTCTTAAGTGAAAACGGCATAACTCGATTTTTCACATTGTCAGTTACGCGTTTTTATTTTGGAGCTATCGACTTAACCTGTCGTTATTGAAACAAGATAATAATATTTACAATTCGTCGCTTACACCAAGTGCGATTTTAAAATATAAACCAAAGAGGCTATTGTCAATATTTAGTAGCACATCTCATTTAAAGTTCAAACTCGAGGGACCGGTTTTATTCTCTGTTTCTTAAATTTATCTCTCATTGTTATTATTTTGTGGTTTTATTTAATTTTTTAAATTGTGGTGAAAATGTACATTTAAAATTTTATATCTACTATACATTCGACATGGCATGCAAACCAGAAGAAATTTCTAATGTCGAATATCATCTTAAAATGATTGACTTAGGTATTTATTTTTTAAATGGATCTCTTTTTTTTATATAAAATAGAAATGGTATCAAAGTTTACTCAACTTTACGTTCGCATTAATAAATATTTTTTTTCCTGAAATTAGCCCATACACCTCCGTTTCGTATAAACAAAGGTAAATGGTCCAGTTTTAGGAAAAAAAAATTTTTTATTGCAAGTGTAAAGTTGGTGAAACTTAATTACTTTTATGGTAAAGTATCACATACTTTTGGAGCTGAATTTTATATTCTTCAAGTATTGATTCTGCTCTAATGTAAAAAAAAAACAGTTTAGTATTATATTAAAGAGAATTAACATTCAAATTGAAAAGTTTCTACTTTTGAAAGTTTTCATAAAAAATGGATCTCAATTTTTAATTAAATTTGTTGTCGGTGCTTAAATTTATTACTTTGAAGTTGAAATGATCTTATGATTATTTTTGATACTTGAATTTTAAAACCTTTTATTTATATCGTCTTTATTATATGTATATTGTAGATAAATTATAAATTAATTAATGACAAATTCTAAATTAACTAATAACTTCCTGCATTGTTTTAAATTCAATGGTTAGTGTTGTTCAATGAATTTTATTAAAATATCTCTATCATATTCCCATCTTCTTCATCCTTAATTGATAATATAATAATATTTCCATACCTATTCTTTTTCTTTAAAATTAAATTATTAGGAACTAACTAAAATCAAAAGCAATTCTCTTAAAATATTTTCGTTGATTTTAACCGCTTAATGGAAATTCTTATTTTTTATTTTTCCAGGACAACAAGCAGTGGGTGGTGCAAACATGCAAGGACGTTCGATGGCTGGTCCAGCAGTTGGAGTATCTCCTCAGAGCCGTCCACCAAATTACAAATACACCGCCAACATGCGAAACCCCCCACAACCAATGGCAATGCCAGTCCAAACTCCGGTTCAGCAAGCGGTTCACATCCAAGGTCAGGAGCCTTTGACTGCTTCCATGTTGGCAGCAGCTCAACCACAGGAACAGAAACAGATGTTGGGAGAACGTCTCTTCCCATTAATTCAATGCATGTATCCACAATTGACTGGCAAGATTACTGGAATGCTTTTGGAGATTGACAATTCGGAATTATTGCACATGTTGGAGCATAGCGAATCATTGAAGTCGAAGGTCGAGGAAGCCGTAGCCGTTCTTCAGGCTCATCAAGCCAAACAAGCAGTTGCTCCAAAGAAGGAGTAATTCTTCCTTCCTTATTATTATTATTCTTAACATTTTGTTCAACCAATTTGAAAACTTTTCATTTATTGCAATAAATTTTTCTTTCAATTTATATTGGTTTTTATTTGTGTATTACCTATTTACACTTTATCTAATATTTAGGATACAGGGAACAGAATCAGCAACTAAAACCATAGAGATAAATAAATTGGTTTTCGCTATTTTGCTCGAAAACTAATGAATCTAGAAAAAATACGCTTATAACTAAAAATCTTTCTTTTTTTCAAGATTTACTATTAAATATAAAAAAAATTTTCCAAATATCCAACATTTTCAGAGATAATATAAAAATTGAAATTGAGAAACCGAACAAATTTTTCATTTAGGGGCATATGGTAATTAATAATTACTATATGAGCAAATTTATATTACAGGCTTTTTTACAGCTTTTACTTTAAATACAAAATAATAGTGCATATGTTCAGTAATTTATAAAAATACTGTAAATATACTAATATCAAAAATACTCTAAATATGGTGTACCTATCGATTAATTGTGATCATTTCATTAAAGCGAATTCAAGACTTCAAGGAATAGCTCCCCAGAAAAAAAAGGTTTTGGAAAAATTTCCTACTTCTTACAATAAGTTTCATTATATAAATTTAAATATGTAAAATTTTTGTACAAACTTTTTTTGGTTTAAAAAAACCTTTAGAATTGGACGTCTAAAACTTAAATATAATAAATCTTCTATTTTGTATATGAATATATTATTTATATCAGATAAAGTTTCCAAATTCACAATGTAGAAAATTAAATTGTTTTATTGACAGAAAAAATAAGTACCTAGATGTACAATATTTTATTTTAAATATTGATAAACATATTTTAATCCCTTTCTTAATATTTCAATAAATATTTATAATTACTGAAATTTAATTTTATCAAATACTTATAATTTTCTCCTTCTTTACAAAATGATTTTTTAAGTAGGATGACCAAATAAATAGGGTGATCCGAAAAATTCGGATTCATCGGATTTATTTGGATTGAAAGTTCCGATTACTTCTGATTAATTCGGATTAAATGGGCTTTCGGATTTGAATGGGCTTCGGATTAATTCGGATTAAAAACCTCCTTCGAATTTGTTTGGAATTCTACAGAGCGATAGAAAGTATAATTTTAATATATTTTGCTCAAGATAAAATGAGTACTTTGAATGACAACGTATTTTTTTTCAAAAGAAAGATACAAAATATTCTAAGCATGTTTACATAATTTAAAATGATTCTACTGCACGATTCCTCTGTTTCTGAAAATATCTGCATTCTTTTATTTTCCTCGTTTTCCTGTGGTTTTCCTATTCCGATTTCCGGTGTTTTGGCCTTCTGGGTGTTCTGTTCCTGTTCTTATTCTTTGATTTTTTTTCATTGGTTAGTGCCTGCTTTTAAAAAGCTTTGCACATAGGGTCATGACCACACTGTACAAAGAATTTCTTGTAACTTTACCACTATCGTTTTGTAATTATATTATTATACCATAACCTGTAATATTACTTCCTTCAGAGTAGTGAACTTACAATATGAAGCGAAAAAACATCACTTCCAAAGTAGTAGTTTTACAAGATTTTGTGAATTTACCTCTCTCAAAGTAAGTAATAATTAATTTGACATTTGGCAGTCCGATTATTACCTACTTTGAGAGAGGTAAATTCACAAAATCTTGTAAAACTACTACTTTGGAAGTGATGTTTTTTCGCTTCATATTGTAAGTATAATTACAAAACGAAAGTGGTAAAGTTGAAAGACATTTTTTTTTACAGTGCAGGTATGTTCCTGTTCTGCTATTCTGCTGTTCAACTTTTCAGTTTTTAAATTTTTATATGCGCGCGCATTAAGATGGCAACAACAAGCTGATCATGTGATCATTTTAGTTTAGCGCGTCAACGTCAACCGGTACGGTACCAATGGTCACGGTGTTTACGGCAAGAAACTATTACCGGCAACGTTTTGGTATAAACAAGTTCAGTAAGTATTCTTTAATGACATATAATTTTATTCGAGAAAAAAATAAGAATTTCAGTAGCAGCTGAAAAATGGTTTGGATCGGAAAAGAGTTTTTGAGATTTTGAGAAGCAAGAAATACAGACGTAAACAAAGAAAGTGACGAAGGTTTTAGGTTTTATGTTGATTATTCTACGCGCTTTTAATTTGTTATTTTCGTGCTTGTGTTTTTTTTGTTCAATTCGTTTCAACATCAGGAAATTTTAAATATTATTCTCATAATTTAATAGAAATTTTTTAAGTGTATCGATTAGATTTTGATGTTATAATATATTTATCTTTTTAAGTATAGTTTATTATATATATATTCTAAATATTGTAATCTTTATGTTTAGGAAAGGTCGTCCTTATTCTTATTACGTTGCAAAATGGAACTAATGGAAACGGTGATAGAAAATTTGAGGACATGTCTCTTATCCTCACAACGAGGTATAAACGTCAATAAGATCAATGGTATGTTTACAAAGTTTTATAACTGTTTTGGTATCGTTAAATATCAAATTATGTATGGTGTATTTTTATTCGCCTTTGCAGATGAATATTTAAAAATAATGGGAGTAGAAATTCCTTATGAAAAATTAAATGTGCGTAACTTGAAAGAATTACTGACTGACGTGCCAGGGATAGAATGGATTTTTAAAGGAGATGAATACTTGATTCAAGCCGTTCCTTACAAGAAAACGTCCCACTTGGCAAAGCCAGTGCAAGCGCAGAAATCCGAAAGGAAATCGAAGGTATATTTATAAACTGTTCATTTTATATATTAATAGTTTATTTTTTATATATATTATTCTCTATATATA
>UCOH01004402.1:0-90011 GCA_900474275.1 Synergus japonicus | reverse complement strand
ATATATATATATATATATATATATATAATGATATAGCTGGTCGGGAGAATCAAGAGAGGGGACTTGGAGACAAGGTAATAACACATAACTCTGACAGATCAGATACGAGTCGGTGTACGTTCACGACTCCTTTTCTCTCGAAGGTAGAAACCTCGGTAGAAACCCTACAACAGCGATTATGTTCTTCAGGGTCGTATCGGATGATTATACTTACGACCTGTCATTTTCTTTCGTTCTAAGAAATTGTCCGTTGCGGCTTGTAATGGAAATGTCTAAGGATTTTTAGCCTCACTATTTTTTTTATCGATCGAAGAAGAAGATGCTTGCTACTGTGAAGATATTTGTACTCGATAAGTGTAGTTACGTTGTATATTATCTTGTATTTATGATAAACGATTCTTATCAATTTCAATGGAAAACATTATTGTTAATAGAATTCATTATTCCTCACAATTCAAATACACAGGGTATTTACAATTAAAAATCAGAAATTTCTAAAATATTTTTCGTTCATTCACATTTTCTTGGCTCGTTTCATTCGAGATCCCATGTGATTTCACATAATGCTAAAAACTGCTGACGACATATTTGGTTTACAGAGCTATTTACATCCCTACATTTCGTACGTGAACAAGAACAACACAATTCGTAGCCAAATTCGATGAACCCTGAGATCGAGGGCTGAAATTTTATGATTGCTGCTCAACCAATAACATATCCTTCCTCCCCTCATCCCTCCCCAAACCTTCCTGTCACGGTGTCCCGTAAAAAACTACATACGTAGTTCCGTTTTTACGTCTCCTCTGGGCTTTTTCCACTGTTCTATATGGAACCATTACACACATCATAAAGCAGAACTACCGAGCTGATATTTTTAGGCGAATAATAAAAAATACTACCAATTTGCTTCATCAAGTAAAATAAGATATTTTGATTTTTAGTATTTTTACATTTTTATCATCAATGAGAAGATATTAAAATATCTCATAAAATATGTTAAGGTCGCTCAAAAATTACTTAGAATCTCCCAAAATATTATCAAATCACAAAATTATTTAAAATACTATAAAATTTCGTGAAATCCCTTAAAATAACTGAAAGTCCGATGAAATTTCACAAAATCTCTTAAAAGTTCCTAAAATTACTTAAAATTCCATAAAATATCGTTAAATTATTTTAAATTACTTAAAATCTCATGAAATCTCATTAAACTCAAAATTTCATAAAATTTGCTTAAATCTTTTACAATTTCTGAAATTTCAATGAAAACTTTGACCAAGAAAATTGAAAAAAATCTATTTCTTTGAAATTACTTCAAATCATATGAAATCTCGTGAAATTCCTTTCAATTTCGCAAAATCAATCGATATTTCTTAAAATTACTTCAAATTACTTAAAAGTCCATGCATGTTTGTTAAATTCTTAAAAATTGTTGAAAACTCAATAAAATCTCATCAAATCCCTTAAAATTTCAGAAAATAAATGTCCTTAAAATTACTGAATATTTCCTAAAATATCTTGACGTCTATCTAATTAGAATATCCAAAAATATCATCTAATCTCATAAAATTACGTAAAATCCCATAAAATTACTTAATACTTCTAAAATCTCCATAAATCTCCTTTTAATTCTTTATCATTAATTGAAATTCAATGGAATTTCATGAAATCTCTTAAAATACCTTAAAATCTAATGAAATTTCGTAAAATGCATAAAAATCTCTTGAAAGTTTCACAAATTACTTAAAATTGCACAAAATATCGCCAAATTCCTTAAAATTACTTGATAATTCATAAAATCTCATGATTCTGATGATAACTCATTTGTAAATATACGAATACATTATGTAAAATATTAATATATTAAAAACTGATATAAAAAAACACAAAAACTTTACTATAAGTAATCTCTATAATTTCTCAAATAATATCCACTAACCTTCTATATTTTAAAATATTTTTATATAATATAATTATTATTATCAGTGAAGCAAAAAAATAAAAAATAAAATAAATAAATAAATAAAAATAAATAAATACCAAACAGTTTCATTTCAGTCTAATCCGAATGAATCCAAATGAATCCGGTTTATCCCAATCAATTCAAATGTTTCCAAAAAATTCGGTTAAATTAGGATTCATTCGGTTTTAAGGTTTGAATTGATTTTGTATGGGCTTTGAATTAATTCGGATTGAAAACTTATTCCTTTGGATTAAATCGGAATGAAGCTCTGTGGTGAGGATACAAATTCCGGAATGTTTCGGAAAATTTTGAAAAATTTCGGATTGATTCGGAATAAATTTAAATCCGAAGCTTTCGCTAGGGTTTTTAACAATAATCATTTTGTCAACGAAAATAATCTGAAGATAGTTTTCAAATTTGATATATTCACACAATTCGCGCAGTTTTCAAACCAATCAGGTTTTCGACAACAATGTATTCGATATATTTGTAACATCACAGAAATAATTAAGTTAATGAATTAACGTATAAAAAAATTCTTGAAGGTTCTCGATCTTTATTTGAAGGAACATATTTATTAATATATAATCGCCCAATACCGTAGGATGCAAAGTCCCTCAAACGTGTAAACTTATCCGAAATCTCTAAGCACACAAAATCGCTCGCAATCTTTCTAATCTTGAAAACTCTTTCAAATTCCTTTAAAAATTCTGAAATTCCACAGAGATATGTAAAAAAAAACAACTCACGGCGTTTAAGGGAATAATTACGTTATGAAATTCAATTAAATCCTCCAGGTGAAAAATTGAGAACCATACAAGGTTTCTGCTTACACGTAATACTGGTAGCTGGGCTCGTTAGGCTGTTAGAGGTTTGATGATGTGAAAGAGGGAGGGGAATTGCGAGTGTGAGTTAGCGGATTAATAACGCGTGGTACGAGGCTAATCAGCCAACGTAGAGTTCACGGAACGGTTGGATCGTACGTGGTAGACACCGAGTGCTATGAACCCCCATAACAATATCATATTCACTCGTTGCAAGCCAACCCCCCTAAGTTATTAACCTCTAAGGTTACCACATTCACCCTCGACGACTCCGACATAAGCCACACTTAATTACCGGAAAACCTTAGCTTTGAGACTTTCATCATGTACGGAATTAAGCGGCACGGAATTAAACTTAAATCATGCAGAAACGACAAAAAAATCTATTTTAGCCCGGGTAGAAATTTTACTAGGGCCCGAATTGGGTTCTAAATAGTTTGCCCTACTTAGGGCAAAATACAAATTAAGGAATTGAAATTAGAAAGAAAAATGCTGATTACAAATGCTTCAAAGAAAAGTATGCTGCCTCATTTGAAATACAATTTGTTTCCAATTTGCGTTCTCATTAAAAAGAGAATTGGTAAAATCCAACAAGCCAAATTTTCTCGAAAATCCAAAGTCCCAATAGTGAACTCAGTTTTCCCGTATCTAGGTTCCTACACCTATCAGCGAATCCACCGAAGAAAGCTGTTTACGGGTAGAGTGTGAAAATCAGGTTCGCGCTCAGTGAAGTTTAAATTACAAAAGTTTCGATACGTCCCCGAGTTTCATTGCGAATCTCATATAAAAAGCAATGCGAGGAGTTAGAAAATAAAAAAATGCGATCTAGAATAAAATCGTGGTGTTTCTTGTTGGACGAGACACGAGACACGAGACATCTTTCGATTTTAGTCATTTGTTTCCTAATTTTTTGCTGTCGCTGCTAACTCTTAGGCTCGCTATTAAGTAAGATTGATTTATTTGTAAAACAATTGTGATTAAAAAGAGACGTCGAAAATGGCTTGCTTTCAATTAAAGTGAGATTCGAATCGAACAAATAGATAATGGAGCCCTTGAAAGATTTATTCAGGAACGTTGTCAACGACCATCGATTTGCAATTCATACGTCGTCACACGCATGTTTATTACATTCATAAATATCGCTTCCCGGGACTGAAAACATATTTATCATCGTATCATTGATTTCATAATGCTGCATCGAGTAGGCAGAAGAAAATTTAATCGCAAGATCACCCGGATTCATTATTACGTTCTGTGGTATCAATGCGAGTCGATCGACTCGTCGCATAAATCGACACGCGGACATGATCGCATAAAGCATTCAACTTGTAAATGATAATTTATTGTCTATTATGACGCGGTTAGATTTTCATAATCGCCAGAATTTCCCGCAAGCGTGTTTTTTATTTCCCTGAAAAATAATTTCAATGTAGCAGTTTATTTCTCTTGACAGCCGACTCTGACTTATCGCACATTTTTTTAGGCCACGCCCCCCTACCTACAGGTGAGTGAAACAGCAATATTGTCGGGCGTCTTCGGACCTCTTCGAAAATCTTCGAACCTCTTCGTAAGTCTTCGGACCTCTTGGAGCATCTACGCGTGTGCAGTGTTACTAAAAGTGTATAAAAAGTATATTTTCTCTTACAAAAATATCTGAATATCTGCCAATACACATTTTCAAGCATGGATAATGAACAGAGAGTGAAATCGACCTTTTTCTGCCAAAATGGAAAATTGGGTACTTTGAAATCGAAATTACAAAAAGCTTGTTCACATATTCGCAAAAATGGAAAGAAGAACATACAATGAACCAATCAGAGTCGACTGTACTTTAACATCCACAATTGGCTTTTACATCAAGTTTCTATTTAAGAAAATATAATTGACTGCTGTTTTTCAAAGTGCCACACTCTACCAATAACCATAAACAATGCAATTGCCGTAATTTACAACAGTTATTATATGCGAATGCAGCAAACTTTGAGTGGTTTCGATGAGTCCGTGCGGCTCTGTAATTGAGTAACAATATATTACATTTGTCATCCAAGTATCGTATAACAAGGCACCTGGCTACGTAATACTACATAAGCATGAAAGGTTATTAGCATCCAATTTCAAAGCGATTCCTTCACCCCTTTAATTCTAATTCAAGTCCATAATATGCTAGCAACCACCCATTCCGTATAGAAAAAGCGAAACCATATTACCGATTTCCCGATCTTTCACGACTCAGCGCTATTGCCATTTACAATTTACAACGAGTTCTCTATATACTCGCTGAATACCTTGATTATCGCTGGTGAAAGTAATAAACGTAAGTCATACATGCACCAGTCATAAATAATCGATATTAATGTTGATACGTGGAAATTAGCATAACCATTGGCAAGCTACCGGTTACCGACTCTAGTCACCTAAAGGGGAGAAACAGGGAGAGGAAATAAAGAGAGGTAAAGTGGAAGAGAGAGGAGAGAGAAGGGAGAGGAGAAATCGTTTATATCAATTTCTTGCATCGATCCTCTGTACAGACACACGTATGACTTTGTGTCTCCTTATATGGGTTCGCAAATCAATCGTTTATTGTAAACTCGTGAGAGGCCGATTCCTTTGATAATTTACGAATTTAAATAATCTCTCCGAGCTGACGCGCATCATCCCGCTTTGACGATGTCGGCGTCGCGGTATTTCAGAATTTATTATACCATTATGTATTCAATAAGTACGCGCGGTATACATATATTAAGGAACACGTTTGCGGTATCGATGGATTGAAGTTCGTTTGCAGAATACTCTCCTTCTAATAAATGCCGCTTTTTGTCCATGGACGCTTTATGTCCCTACAACATATCAGAGATTAGTTCTTCTATTTCTTCAGTGATGAGTACGCATCTCGCGTGAGAGTAGAATGTGGTGAGGGAAATAATTGTACCTATTTATTGTTACCAATCGTAGTGTTGGATCACCGATACATCAATAACATCCCAATTCAACCTGATAATTCAACCTTGGAATCACAAGACTTTACAATTCAACTCCAATCTAAATTATACCTGCATTCCGTTATAGCTCTCTTATCAGACACATTGTTACAATCAAAATGGCACTGATGCATCAGCAGTTCAGCACTCGCACTCGACAGTACTTCGACAGCGATGGTTTTGATCCTTTCAGGCATTTGACCTCCTCTGCTCCGTTCCTGGTCTCAATTCTCTTTCACTTCCGTCGTCACCCTATTCAAATATACGGAAATCTTCCTGAATCAAATATTTTGGGAAAAATTAATCCTCCAAGTCCTTCCAGGACACAGATGCAGCAAGTAAAAACCCCAATTTTTAAATCGAAGAACCACGAAGGGTCGATGTCACCAACTTCCAGCTTTTATTGTTCTTCCTCTCTCTTCCCTTCTTGCCTTACCTTTATCATCCGTAAGCTACTTAGTTCACCCAGAGATTACTAGATCTGTGGGCCCTGTTCTGCCTAGCCATTACAAGATAGTAAAGAAAGACCCACGCGTAGTGCGCTATCCTTATTGGTCAATTCATATGGCGCGCGAATTTAAATTGTCATTTCAATTCCTATAGACGATATAATCTCGTGATTCAAAATGTTCACATGATGTGCGCCTATACTTGATACAGAATCCTCTGCAAGCGTAAATGTGCCAGCTACTTCCGTGAATCATCCACTCGAAACAATTTTAGACCTATCCACACTATTTGTACTTACTCGAAAGCCCAAATCTCGTTCCCAATTTCAATGGGTCGAGCTGTAGGACTGACCCTTGAATGTAATCAAACGAAATTACCAACCGGCGCTGGATCCAGTGCGTTTCGAGAATTCGCTATGCAGATTACTACGTACATTACCCATAAAATGTAGACCGATCTATCCTCTACATGAAGAGAAATTGAAGACTCTAAAGTGAAAATACTCTTATAAAATAATATTATAATAATGAAGTTGATAATCGAATCATTACAAATTTCTTTTTATGAGGTCTATGTAACACAGTCGAAACTGCACACTAGCTGAAATCGGTAAACTTTTTATGTAGCCAGTTTTTAGAACACTTTTTAAAATTTGCATCCTTTACACGAATGAGAGAGCCAGTATAATTTTCAGGCGTCTCTAATTCTTTTCGGACGTCTTCGGATCACTTCGAACCTCTTCAAGTGTGCAATTACTAAAATAAGACTAGCGGTGGGGGGTGTGCAGTGTTTAGAAAGATTGCGAGTGATTTTATGTGCTTTTAAAAAATTTCCAGAGAGTACGGATAAATTTAAAGATTAGGGGACTTTGCATCCTACGCCATTGGGGGGATTATATATTAATAATGACTTTCCTTCAAATAAAAATCCAGAAGAATATAAGAAGTCAATGAAATTAAAGAGTTCAAAGAATAAAATATTTTACGGAAGAAGTAGTTACAGAAAGGACAAAAGTAGAGTTGTTGGTCAGTTGAATGATTCAAACAGACTAAAAGAGAGAACAGATTCACTTAGTCCACCTTTGTTCTTTCCCCATAATTTCTTTCTGACTCTCTGCACTTTGTCATCATCATTGTGAATTGTAAAATGCATCAAAATGCACTTAAGACCGAACTGGGTGTGCACTACATGCAGTCTGCATGAGGGCGTTGTAAGAGGGAAGTTAGTCCTTAATTTATTCGACCACTCCAACGACCGGTGGATTGATGCACCAGCAATGCAATTATTATCAACTTATTATTATATAATTGGCAGACAGCAGTTAATGAGACCTCTTGAGACATCCCTGTTAAGCGAGATGCACTGAAGAATCAATTATTTATTTACCGCAGATTTAATTGACGGTAACTGGTCTGGGACTCTATATGCTTCTATCTTAATATACAATAAAAAAATATCCAATATCCAATATACTTGACTTATAATCATATTCCTTTTCAGTCCTTTCGCCAATTAGGAAATATCTTTCCTAAACTTCTTTCCGAGATTGGGATATGTTTCGTAAATAAAAATAAATTTCATCTGTAGGATCCCTGACTGTAGTCGCACAGCTTCGGCAATGTTCGTCGGCTGCTCGGGAATTTTCGTTATCTCTCGGGTGGCGACAGTGCTGCTAGACCATACTACAGAGACGCTATGGCGAATTACACGAAAAGCCGTGATTCTACATTTTCATTTTATAAAGTATTCTTGTTCTCTTCAATCACCTCTCTCATTCCATCACAATTAGGAATAGTAAACCCTTTCCTATATATCTTATAAATTTTATCTTTCAAAAAAAAAAAAAAAAACGCATTGAAAGGAAAAATCTAGGCTGGACCAGACTCCCCTTTTAAGACCTAAAGTAAGAAGCGAAGCGAAAAAAAAGAGTTAAGTGCAATTATGTAGAAACGGCTACAAATATAGTTAGAGTCGCTAACAATTTTGTAACGCATATAAGCAGAGAATCTTGTCTCGTCTGTGGCGTGTGCTCTAGATCCATTTATGGTAAAAACTGTGGAACGCCCTTGTAGGCGATACATAATGTTCTTCGTCGAATACATATACTGTAGATACGAGACGAGTACGAGAGATAGTATAGGTAAGCACCTATTCGAGAAGAATCAATGTTGCTCATTGCATGGACAAGTTCTTTTGACGAAAAAAATAAAAAATCTTAAAAAATTAATCGTCTCTCTACTTCAGAGAAATAAGCGTTAAGAAAAGTAATTGACTGCACAAAAGGAGATAAGAAATACTGGTAGTAAGAAAGCCCGACACGTTCGTGGCTATTCGTTCAATTTAATTTATTCTTTACCTTGACGTTCCGTAAACTTAACTTTAAAAATTCCATTTCAGATCAAACTTTATTCAAGTTTAGTAAAATTTTTAATTTAAAATTCTTATTTGTGAAAATTCTCACTCCTACAGAAAGTAACCTTCAAGATGCTTGGTAAGACATTAAAGATAAAGAACGAACTACATTTATTTAAGTGTTTATAGTCCCATTATCTTTATTTAACTTAAAGATAAAACTGAATAAATCACAGATTTCGTACAAAAAAATTCTTACATATTTAGTTGCATTCATACAAGCAACGAAATTTTGAAACTGCGAGAGTAAAGTGATTAAAACTTATCAAAAAAAAAAACAATGGGTGCGCCTTTAGTGAATGTGAATCAAGGCATTTTAAGAGGAACTGTGTCTGCAAACGTAGAAGGAGGACGACATTTTTCATTCTTGGGAATTCCTTATGCGCGTCCACCTGTTGGAGAACTTAGGTTCCAGGTAAATTTGATTGTACCACATAATTGCAAATTTGATTGTACCATATAATTGCAAATTTGATTGTAACATGTAGTTGCAAATTTGATTGATACTTCATGATTACTACATGACTATTGAAAAATTGTTTTTACAAAGGACCCCCAGCCTCCATTGCCTTGGGAAGGAATTCGAGATGCACAGGAAGAGGGACAATTGCCACTGCAATTTAAAAAAAGAACTGATATTGTTGTTGGCAGTGAAGATTGTCTTTATCTTAATGTATACACCAATTCCTTATCAGGAAAGCGACCAGTAATTATGTTAATCCCTAGTGGCAGATTTCGAATTTTGATTAGCAACAATCGTTACTTGGCTCCAGATTTCCTTATTAAACATGACGTTGTCTTCGTCTCAATTCATTACAGGGTCGGAATTACCGGCTTCTTAAATATGGACATTGAAAGCTGCCCAGGAAATCAAGCTTTCAAAGACCAAATATTTGCTCTCCGGTGGGTTCAAGAAAATATAGAAGCTTTTGGAGGTGATAAAGACAATGTGACCATTATTGGTACATCTAGTGGCGGAAATAGTGTTCATTACCTGTCTACAAGTCCATTAGCAAATGGTATTAATATTTATGAGTTCTCGGTTATATATCCAATTTTAAGATAGGCCTATTTCATTTATAAGGTACTTTGCAGGTCTCATCCACAAGGCAATTATCATAAGTGGCATTGCGGACCATGCTTTAGCTTATCGCGAGTCTAATAAAGACTATGGATTCAAAATAGCAGCTCTTCTAGGTAAAGAATCTTCAGATTCCGAAGAAATAGTTCAATTTCTTCGAACCCTTCCAATAGCGGATATTATGCTGACCTTCAAAAAGTTTAAGGTTTGAATGAACATAGTGATATTTAAACCTAAAGGCGAAGAGAACAATTAGTTTGTAATATTGTAATGACGTAATTGTATTATCCTGATGTAGCAGATGCATTATTCGAGATTGGAAGATTTCTTTTTATTTGGACCTACCTGGGACAATAAAAGTGTAAATCCTTTTGCACCCAGACCAATCCCCGAAGCGATTAAAGAAGGAATTAATGTTCCTTTGTTAATCGGATTTAATTCTCAGGAGGGAATGAGGTTTCTTGGAGGTTTGTGTCTTACAACGAACATGAAACTAACAAATTATACTATAAATTATTATACTTTCTTTATTGGGAAAATGAAAACTTTCTTATTTTCACAGACGATGACAGTATCAAGCAATTGCCCAATAATTTTGAAAATCATTTAGCTGAATACTTGGGTCGAGAAAGATGTCATATTCTCAAAACTCCTGGATTTGTAAATGCAGTAAAAGAGTTTTATTTTAAAGACAAATCTGATATTGTTAAGCAAGCACAGAATTTGGTAAATTTTTTTGGAGATCTACATTATTACAATCCCATTCAAATGTGTATTGAGAGACAGATGCAGAAGCCGACAGCTACCTACGTATACCTTTTTTCATTCCAAGCTGCAATAAGTATATTTACGCATTGCTACCCACACATAGACTCTAGAGGTACCTACACAGAAAAAAAAAGTCTTAAATCAAGCCCAAAAGTCTAGTTTTTTTGGCATAAATTTAGTTTTAAGTCCAAAAACTGACTTAAATTGTAAACAAAACTAAACTTTTTGGCAGTGCTCTCAATTCGAGCTAGAAATTTAGCCCCTCCACATCCACTATTTTAGCGAAAAAAAGCAATTTTGCAAGTATAATTTGTCAAAATTTAGAAATTATTTCTCTTTTTAAGTGTTTTCTTGAATTATATAAATAAAATTTCCCACATTATATATAATAAATTAGTTTTTTTTCGATAAATTGTAAAAGTAGAGGGGGTAAATTTCTAGCTCGATCTAAGAGCACTGCTTTTTGGCTTCATTTAAGACTTTTTTTTCTGTGTAATTAGGCGAATAAGTAGTATTATTATAATATTATTATTCGTATCGTATATTTTTCTTTACATTTAATAAAAATGCAAGATGACGGATCAAAATTTAAAAAATCGTCACATCATGTTTGGAATTTATTTTTAGGGGGTTGATTGTCATGCCGATTCCGCCATTTTGGATTTTTCGAAATTGTTCATTTTGAATTCAGATTCAAATTCAGCAACCATAAAAAACCCCTGAAGACTAATTTCAAACAGAATGTGTTAATTTTTTTAATTTTTTGTCCGTCATGTTTTTTCCGAAATCTTGGATTTTTCTAAATTGAATATGTTGTATTTAGATTCAGGTTCAAAGATAAAAATAAATACCTCAAGAACAAGTTTGACAAAAATACAATTGTTATATTGGGTTTAGTATGAGAAACACTGCATTTTAGAGTTTTTTAAGCAAAAAATAGTTTATAATTTATATAACATTGCAGAATATTCTGAAAAATACTTCAAGGTGTATTCAATAAAAAAAAAATTGCCGTTCCAAACTACAAGATAGATTAGTGGAAAATGAATTTCTCCGTGAAACATCAGCAATTTTGACTATTTGTTTATATACATTATTTTATAATTAACAATTAATGACGAATAACATTTTCTTCATATAAATTTATATCTTAGAGACTTGGGAAAAACAAAAAACCCGTTGTTGATAAAAAATTAGTTAAAAAATGTAAAATCATGGGGAAAAAGGTGGAAGGTGGGTCGTTGAACGACCCATCATGACGCGAAGGGTTGAACCCTCCCCCACTCTCTCGACGACGTGACATGCGCCCTTATTGCCCTTATTTTAATTCATTTTAAAATAAAATTTTTAATTCTAAACAAAGAATACAAAAGAAAACGGAAAAAGGCATTGTTTTATGTATGAATGATAAAAGTTTAGAGAAAAGAAGGGTAGAATAATACATAAATATGTTAGAGAAACGTATAAGTAAAATGAGAGAATATCGGAACTGTTTATTTTAATTTTGGTCTGTAGAATTTTAACAAAAAAGCTATTGTCATGATTATAAAATTCAAAATTCTCCTTTCAAAGATTATAATAAAGATTTATTATAAAAAATTGATTTTACAACAAAAAATGTAAAGATTTAATACGATATTATAATAGTAGAACTTATTTTGCAAGTTTTAATACTAAAGTAATTAAAATTCAACAAAAGGATTTTAGAATTTAAAAATTTATGGATAATTGGTCAATTGAAGATCAAAACGAAGATAAACATTGAAGCGGTATGAACACTAAAGGACGTTTTAAATCCTGAATTAAAAAATATCGACATAAAGGTCAAATGAAAGTTAAATGAGAAAACCATTGCATCGGCGTGAACCACTACTTCAAGATGTTTTTAGGTTCGTTGAATATGATTCCTGGGTTAGTTCCACCTCATGAGGTCAAAATCAAGGTCATGTCAAGGTTATTTTTACCTCATCAGATGATGAAGTGAAAATGATCCCATATCTATGTCCCTATACTTAATAACCCCCGGATTTATAGCAACTTTACCACTTGACCTTGACTCTGACATAATGGGTTCAAACTGACCCCAGATGCGGATTCAGCGATGGTTTTTTCTCATTTTGACCTATTAACCTTGATCCAGACCTGATGCGGTCAAACGTATAGCTCCGGTTGCAGATTTTATTTTTGGGCTGTGTTATATGGTAATTAATAATATTTAATCTGTTATTATTAATTACTAAATGATTTTATTTATTTTAAATATCTGAATTTCATTGAAATTGGCTAAAAACCAATCACTAATCACTTGATCAATGGAGGGGCAATACGGGCGCATGTTACGTCCTCGAGGGGGGTCAATAAGGGCGTATATCACATGATCAGGGAGTCAATAAGGGCATATCAAATGTTCGAGATGAGGGTCAAAAAGAGTGCATCGTAAGTGGTGGTGGGGGGGGGGGGGATGTTGATATCTGATTAAAAATATTCAATTTCTTTAATTATTCAAAAATTCTCTAAAATTATTTCCTCGAAATAATCATATAATGTATATTTTTAAGTAGTTGCTAGTTGTGAATAATTTACTATTTATAAATCACTTAATTTATCTCTCTTATTCAATAGGGCTTCGTGGTACGGCTCACATTGATGAATGGAATTTCTTATATCGGATAATTCCAAGAGAATCGCACTATAATATAAAAAATTACCCAAAAGACTATTTTGTAATGCAGCGCATGACGAAAATGTGGACCAATTTTGCTAAATTTGGGTACGAATATAAATTTCATAATGCTTTAAAATTTGTAATCCAATTATTTTTCATAAATTTTCATTCTTCCCAGGAACCCTACACCGGATATCGATAATTTAATAACTGCAAAATGGGAACCAATAACGCCTAATCGAAAACATTATATGGAAATCGACGATGAACTTAAACCAGGCGAAAATCCTAGAGCTGATTCGTGGAACTTCTGGAAGTCTTGGAATATCTACAATTAAGCCCAATTAGTGGTGAAACTGAAGTTTTCAACGTTTACGTCAACAAAAAGTTATTTTTTTTTTTTTTTTTTTTTTATAAAAATGACGACCTGTAAAATCTGATTACGCTAAATGATTCCATTCATGTCAAAAGACACACGAAGCAGTTTCAACCCCCTAACACACTAGGATCACGCCCTAAACATCCACTAAGTACAAAAAAATTATAGCAATTCCCCTTTCGAGACCTAAAATTTTATCATTCCAAAGAAACCCTCAAAATCAACCCCTAAGTACAAAAAAAAATAATTTTAATTCCCATATTTTTGAGACAAAATTTTCTAGTTTCAAATGGATCCATTTAATACCCAAAGAAGCCCAAAACAGTTTCATCTACCTAACTCCCTAAGTTTAGCCTCAAAATCAACCCTTAAACACAAAATAAATCATTAAAAATCCCCAAACTTTCAGACCAAACTTTTACCATTTCAAATTGATTCATATAATGTTAAAAGAAGCCAAAAACTGGTTTGGACTTCTTTGGTCATGAAATGGAACTATTTAGAGCAATCAGATTTTAGGTCTTGAAGTTATGGCATTCATGATTTTTTTTGTGCTTAGAGGATGATTTTGGAGTGATCCTAGTGTGGTAGGGGGTTGAAACAAAAGACACAAAAGATAAGTTTTCGTTGATATAAGCATTGAAAACTTCAGTTTCATAATTCGTGAGTTTTTGTAGAAATAAATATAGTGATTGTCTAGATGTATTAAGCGTGATCCAATTATGTATTTTCTTATTTTATGTTATATGAAAATAAATTAAATTAAATATAAGTAAATGTCATCCGATCTGAGGTTAATGAACGTCAAGGTGGGTTGGATGCCATAAATGAATGTTGTTCGATCTTACTGATTCTCCCAAAAAAAAAATAATGAAAGGAAGGTCGTCACACAGCAAGATAAAGAAGAAGAGAGTCCGGAGAAAATATATAGAAGCAGAATCTGAAAAGGAAGAGGATTTTAGGTATAGTGCTGAATTGAGGAAGGCGGTCTTACAAAGCGTCCCGTAAATCCGCGCCAGGTTCGACACCCGACATTCTCTTCGCTTTATATTCCTCTTTCTCTCCCTCTCCCTCTCCCGTGCCAAATGTTAGCCCCCTCTCTTTCACTCTTTAGAATCCAACAATTCACGGAATACGTTATAAGGGATTAAAAATAATAGGAGGCCTGGCTGGACCAGGCGAATCTTGCGCGGGAGGCTCCATACAGAATCGAATCGCGGAATTCCGCGAGATCTTTCACAAGGCCCTTCTCTGCCCCAGCTCAGCACCTCGACTTCGAGCCTGACTCTTCAGGCACGCTCGAAGCGTATTCCTGACAGTCTGGCGGACACAGTTTATGTTACTCGTTTCCCGAGACCTTCAAATAAATAGCAGTCACAGGGACTCACCTTTAAATCAAGATGTAAGTATAATGACTCGTATCTCAGAGTCTCCGAAGCGATTATACACTGTGCGAAAGATTTTACCGAGATAAGTTTCATTCACCTAAATCGTTGGACATTTAAACAATTTGCGCTCCTCATGTAGCTTGTAATACGAATGAGAGTAATCTTAAATTGTTTCAGCGTATGTCACAATTATACTAGAAAAACTGATTAAAATAAGCAGAAGATGGTCAATATAAATAGTTTCTAACCCGAACTTCTTTTGAGTTTTTGTGAACTTGATTTAAAGAACCAATTATGAAATTGATGATGTAACGTTTAAGCATTAAGGACCCTTAGTTATGATTGGATTGTAGGTACTAGGAAAGTTGTACTTCCAATTTGATGTGTTGTACCTTCAGGATCGCTATACCCACTATCGTAACATAGCCACCGGGCGTTGCCATTATAAACATATACAAATTCGTCAGAGGGTACCACAAACAATGGGCCGTTTAGCACCCGAGATATATATCATCGTGCCGCCGCCGATGCCGCCACAGCCACCGCTTCACCGAAAGAAAGGCTTATACCTACTTATGGTTCATTCGAGAATTTCAACCTCTTTCATTCGCTCTCGTATAGTGATCTTATCGATAATGAAGCCAACTTGCTGTAAAAATCAGGATTAAGCAAGTTTCAGTTGTATCACCCAACTATAAATGATCTTGTTTTAAAGCACTAATATCTATCTAAATGTTAATCTGTTTGTCTCTATGTTAATCTCTTTGTCTAGAAGTACTGTGTTGACAAACTGGTTTAAAGTGTTCGCACGCCAAGGACTCAGAATTAAGGAATCACTGGATTAGCAAGTCTATTGATCAGGTCCATTGAGGATTTAGAAGCTCCTTTCAGTTTTGCGGTCAAGATCATCAGCCAGGTCCTTCAGGGAAGGTTCATCGAACCAAAAAGTTGTTTTTAAAGAGAAGGGTAGAACGATCCGATTGTTTGACCCCAGGGGTGCCCCCTGATGGGCTTATCGCCCATTCCCATCAGTAGCTACCATGATACGTGAATGTAGGGAAATACTCGTGCTTCAGTAAACTTTGACATCGAAACCTACTGTAACATCTTGCATCATCCCGGTTATATAATTAAGAAAATCTTCCATCTTTTATATGAATACCTGACGCTTGATACAAATTGACTGATGACTGACTGACCAGTGTTGAAGGTGTTAATATTTAGCAGATACTGACTGATATACTTTCGGAGGTGGTAGTAATCGAAAATAATGATTACATGTTCTAATTGTCGTAATTGTATAATTAATGTCTTCGTTTTTCTAAAGGCAAACTAATTTTTATAAAATATTTTCCAAGTTATTATAAAAAATCTCGAAGTTCAGATGTACAATTATCCACTTCATCTCTTGAAGCATTTCTCATTGTTAATTCATCTATTGGATTAAAAATCCAATTGCATAGGATTGTAGCGTTATTAACTCTACAATTATTGTTAACAAGTTCAAAATAGGTGAAAAAATATGAAAAAATATGAATAAGTGATGACTGTAGTATATTTAATTATATTGAATTAATTACGGTTACATGAAAACCAAAACTTATGGAAACGATGCTTATACTATGACCAGATTGACCAGTTAGTAAGTTAAAAGATTTCCTGAATTCGCAGATGTTTCCACATTTTTAAGATTCAAACCATAAGATAATCTATTCATCTAAAGCTTGAGATTTTTTTATAGACGACTACTTCCAACAAATATTTTTAAAATAATTGAATCTATAATGAATGAATATATCAAAAGCGTCATATCTGCGATCAAGCATTACCATATCGTGAGCATTAACATATCGTTCCCAAGAAAGGTTGATATCAAAGGACCCAGAAGGTCCCAAGAAGCGAGTTTGATCCGAAGCTGATTAAATGGAGTTCAGAACCGAGCCCACGTCGTCACCTGTTGCGCTTCTCCTAAGCACAGTAGCCAGCCAGCCAGCCAGCCGCATTGTGAATCTGCCAAAAATGGTGGCGGGCCGAGAAGGTCCAGCGTATATAATAACGAGTTCGGAAGAGAACGGTTCCAAGTCCTCATTAGGGGATATGACAGATGCGGTGGTAGATAAGGACCGCATACCACATCCGATATGTATTCGCAAAGGAGTCTTCTTCCTTTTGGTGTGAGAGTGCATCTCACAATTTCATGAATATGGCGATACATATGCACCTTTCTTTTTCTTCTGGAGATTTGTTTCCACTCCTCGCATGGGATTGTTGGGAAATGGGAGAAAGAAACAGAGCTTCGATTTCCATAATATTCAAATGTATAAAGTGCGCGAGAGCAAGCGCGAAGCGACCGAAAGAGGCGTCCCTGCGATGCGATGGTGTGGCGAGGCTGGCATGGTGTTGCCCGCTGACATATTTATCGGGGACCGCACCACCTGCAACCGGCTCCGCGGCATCCGTACAGAGCGGTGTTTTGCCCATTTGTATCCCCGCGATGCCGGCCAATCCACCGACTGTCCAGTTTACCCAATGCTTGCACTCTTCCCCTCTTTACCACCCTTCCACATACTCTCATGCTATCTTCTTAGTTTCTCTTTCCTCTTTCCTCTTTCCTCTTGTAAAACCTTCTGCGAGAATTATTTTTCGCGACGTCACCCCACCAACTGTACGGATGACATATTGCTGCTTCCGACTCTTGGGAGCAATCGGATCCTCTGATAGCCCCCGTTGGACTCCCACTGGAGTGATTTAGCTCGTTTGTTTTCTAATTTTGGGTGTGGAAAATAAGGTGTTGTGGCCTCATTAGCGCACAGGTAATGTTGAAATATGATAATATATACCTACATCAGATGAGACACTCACAATTAGGATCACACAGACACTCCATGACTCATTCTGTCCCATGTTAATTCTATTAAATTTGTAATTTAAGGCTGATTCGTTTCTTTTTTTTTTTTTTTTTTTTTTTACAATTTTCTCGGAGATCAACACCATCTGGAACATAAAGGGTTATCGATATCCAAGGAGACTCTCCCTTGTCCAGATGATTCATCTTGCCTTATCTGCGTTGGATTGTCTTGGCTTGATGAGATGGAAGGATTTTGAATATTACCGCCAAACTCCATCTACTCCCTCGTCTTGTTGATACTTCTTGCGTTTTCTGCGTTGCATCATCATGGCTTAAGAAAGATATGGCGCCTAGACAAAAATAAAATTTATCTTATCTTACTAATCCTGAAATTTAGTGCCGAAGGTATTTTATTATTCTCCTCAACCAAATAAAAATAATAATATTACAAACAAGATGGGTTTTTGTAAGTTTTGATCTGTACTTCTTTGAGTCATTACCCTTACCCCGGAAGAGACGATCCAGTCTGGTGTAAATTGTCGCAACGATATCAGCATTATTTATAAGCAACAACGTTCACATTTCACGTTCACTTTTTGCTTTTCCATTTTTGATTTTCACTTTTTCCGAATACACGTGAATGTCAATTTTGACGTTTCAAAAGTCATCAACGAATTTTATTTTTTACTAGATAATTTTCATATAAAAAAAAAATTCTTACTAATTTAAAACAACCAAGAAGTATTTAGAATTCTATAAGAAAGATCAAATCCTTCCCTAAGGATGATCAATACAACCATCCTAATTACTTTATTGACTAAACGGAAAAAAAATCAATGTTAGCGGTTTAGTGACGATTGTATGAGTTCTTTGCTGGGAGCCGTCCTTGTAGGACGGAGTCCGGGAGTATGATAATCATTCCTAAACAGTTTTGGAATCTGTCTTGTAGTGACGGTTCTTGATGGGGAATTTTTGCAGTCGTCACAATGCTGCTGAATTCCATTTTTCTCTGTGTATTTTTCGAGATTTTTCGAGATTAAAAAGTTTGCAAGCGATTTTATATGCTTTTAAAACATTTCTAGACATTTTGGATAAATTACCAAATTTGGGGGATTATATATTAATAATTATTTTCCTCCAAATTAATGACTTTATATAACTGATATCAACTGAAATGTCATTGGTGATGACCTTGTTAACAGGTGAAAAGCATCAATTGATAAAAGGGAAGTGAGAAAAGTTACGTAATCGATCCTCAGATCGGCCAAATGGCAGATGTCATTTGTCGACTTAGTTCTGTATTACTGATATTAGGGAGCAGAAGTGGTGTAAATATATTACATTCGGACCTCGAGGATAAATTGTCCTTTTAAAGAAAGTCCTGCCAAATGTCCTTATTCAAAACCGAGTGTTGAGAGTCCTGCGCGCGAGGGCATAAATTACAAAGCCGTACGGCCAAACGACTAAAGAAAAAGTCGAACCCTTCTTTTATCCTCTTTCGGGTGGAATAATGGACTAAAGCTGAATTTCGAATGCATTTCAGTACATAAAAAAGGGCTTTCGAGTAAACAATTTATAATCCGCCGTCTATTTTTCGCGAATTAGAAAAGGATCGGTGTCAAGCTTTTTCAAACTTATTTATCCGCTTTCAGATTTATCGATCCTTTTGCATCTGAAATATAAAATTAAGCACAATCTGAGTTATTTATTATAATATTTGCAAAGAATAAAATTCTGTAGTTATCTTCGTATCGATGACTATTAAATAAAAACGCGCAACTTGGGATCAGAAAATATAAACTACGCAACTTGTGATGATTGTGGAGAGCAAGACGAGTACGAGAAATAGTTTAGGTATCCACCTATTTGAGAAAAATGAATAAATGAATGTTACTCATTATTTAACTGAAATATATTTAATACAGTATTAATACTTGAATACTTGAAATGTTATTATATTCACTTAACTTAAAGTGCTTATTACCATTAAAAAGTGCTTAATTACCATTTGGTAATTCAGTTGAATAATAAAGAATACGCGTTGATCACGAATAACAATCTGCGAATAAGGGCATAAGGAAAAAGAACCTAAGCGAGTTTGAGGCAGAATTGTAATTTGTATACAGTGTAGAGTATACAGTGTCTGTGTGTTCATTGTCATACAGTTGAGTCGCATTTCATGCATCACCCGAGGGATGAGCGTAGGATGGTATACCTAGCCTGGAACAGTAGCCAGGGGGTTGGTACAGTGCAGTATAGTGATAGTGGGACGTTTGGGTCAACTTTGTTTGCATTGCCGGTGCATGTCCTGTCAGCTAGGGTCGCTTCTTGATGCAAACTGTCCATTTGCAACTACAATCATCTCAACGTCGAATCGCCTGGCCTCAGCATCCTCTGCGCCTGGATTAGAGTCCGGCTGCCGTTGATGTGTCGGTTTGTGGACCAAGCCTGGATTGGCGACATCCTATAGTACATGTATATAGTACTCTACACTATACCAGTATACGAGTACACTATTATTCGCAGAGTGGCTATCTAACTGACCGCACCTACGAAGCAACGTGCTTCTATCGCTGCATAACAGAGTGAAAACAACCGACCAACTGGGAATGAAAAGCTTCGCCAAACCTAGAGAGTATCCAGCCTCTCCTTTATGGTATGCTTTTCCCAATTGTGGGCATATGTGTTCTTTCAATTTTATATTCCACTGGATTAATGATCGAAACACAGGATTCTTATTTATGGGATATTACTATAAGTTGCATTTCACGGATTTTTAAGCTCTAAAAGTATTTCAGAAGTTTCTAAGGAATTTAAAAGATTTTTCAAGATTTCGGATAAATTTACAAGTTTGGAGGTGGGGGACTTTACGTGCTACGCCATTGGGAGATTACATATTAATAATTACTTTCCTTCAAATTAAGTTGATTCATTAAAACAATAATTATTATGAAACCTTCTTCGACTAACACATCTTTTAACGAAAGTTTTATCAAGGTCTATTGCAATCTATTTGCATAAGGAAAAGGACGAAACTTTAGTAGTTGAAAGTTTATATTGCAATGTAAAGCGGTAAATTTGAGTAAGTTGGGTATTTGCAGAGCACATAGTATATGCATCGCTGTATATGCAATTTGCTATCGGTTGGTAGAGAGTCGGCATGTCTGTGTCGGAGTAGCAGTGTTTAAATAAAGTGAACACCAGAGTGGTGTAGCTTGTGACCCTCCTCGGTCCCTCTGATGCTGCCACCCTTTACCCTGAATAGAGTGTGGCACTGGCACGAGTGTCTACTCTCTTTCTATCCTATAGGGAGGTGGGAACTGGGAACCGGAGGACCGGACCGGCGATACAGAGAGCTTCGGTCAGTTAAACATGCGCATATTGCATGAAACTGGTAGCAAGAGAGACCAGAGAATCGACCTCTGTATTAACACCTTCGCTCTGCTAACGTAACGTTTCTCACATCTACTCACATTGTTGTTCCCTGCACGATTTTAAACCTAATGCTTAAACCTAAACGTGCCGAGATGCATCTTTGGGAGAAGTAATGTTCGAGGTGTGAAAAAGTCTGAGGATTAATATTTGAGGTGGTAATATTTTCAGACTATAATTATTTAATTTAAATATGACACAGTGTTTAAATTTTTAACGTGTATTGTTTATAAACTGGAAGTCTCGAGAGTAGTTTATAATTTTCAGTAGATAAAATGAATTTAAACAGATTAAATATATGGAATCAATTGAAAAGAAATCAATCATTTTAAAGGATTTCATAGGGTATCACAGATTTTTCAATAGTAATAGAAAGATTGCGAGCCATTTTACGTGCTTTTAAAGAATTCCTAGATATTTCGGATAAATTTACCAGTTTGGGAGACTTTGCATCCTACGCCATTGGGCGATTACATATTAATAAAATATTTTTTTAAGTATTGTGGGAGATTGCATAAGATTTCGTTATAAAGGGATTAGTAGATAAAAGAAGTTCATGTAGATTTTAACATATTTTAAAAGATTTTATAGAAACTAATGTTTTTCTAGAGATTTAATAGCTTTGAGTTTTGTAGGTTTTCAACTAATTAGTAATATTTATAAATATTTCAAGGATTTCAAGAGAATTAAAGGGATTTCCAAAGATTTCAAGAATTCAAAAGAATGTTCACTTTCAGGAAATTTGAAGAGATTTAACAAACTTTAAGAAATTAAAAAACATGTTTAATATTTTAAATGTCTTTAAAATCTGGAAACTGTTAAATCACATGTAATCGGTTGAAATCTTTTATAATCTTTTAAATTCCTTAAAATCACTTAAAATCTCCTGAAATCCTTTAAGATTCTCAAATATTATTTAAAAATTATTAAAATTATTAGAAATCTTATAAAATTCCATCAAATGAATACAAATTCCACAATATTTTTTAAAAATCGAAAAATTTCTTGAAAATCTTGAAACTATTTAAAGTTTCGTTAAAATTCGTGAAAAATTCCTTAAAATCATTTAAAATCGCTTGAAATCATTTTAAAGAATTGAATTACTTTAAAATGTAGATTTTCTTTAAAAATTATTTCAAATTCTTTGAAACTTGCTTCACATTCTTTAATATTATTGAAAATCTCTTGAAATACTTTGATATCGCTGTAAATTCCTTAACGTTATATATAAAAGCTTTTTACAAAAGGTATAAATCGTAAATTTAATCTAAATATGATACGATTTCAAGCAATTAAAAAATTCCCAAGGCATTTTCTAGGACAAATTTACATTCAGAAACGAAAGAAATGAGAATGTAAAAATCCGAATCAGTAAATATACATACCCTGAGTTCGTAAGCCTAAAGCCAAAGTGAAAAAAAAATCTAAATTCTATAGGCAAGAAGCGTGACAATGTAGAAGTAATTGCAAAACATGTGAAGCTCGCAGTTTCGTTTGTGGCATTAGGGCCCATTTTTCACGCTCCTCGCCCCCAAATAGGCGCAGGTCAGCGTCACCAATATTTAGAGAGATGATCCTAAAGAAGGGGAGGTACTAGCCTACAAGACAAAATCTTGGATTTGAGTTCATCATCTCGAGTGCTGGATAAAGGTTTGACAACGTGACAATATTTTGAACGGTTCATCGATCCGAGAGTAAACGGTTTAAAGAAGCCCGGTCCTCACTATACTTATGCCTACTTATAGACATACCTCCCGAGACGGTCGGAAAATACTGTGTCACCAGAACAACCTCGTAGTTAGTTCGCTGCCTTTGTAGGTCGTAAGTATGGGCAACTTGTTGCACGAAATTCATGCCTGACGGGCTTCAACGAATGAGACTCATACCTCATAATTGTCCCCGTGTCGTTGTCGTTGTCGTTGTCGTTGTCGTTGTCGCAACGGATCATCTGCACGCAGCTGCTGGCCACCTCTCGATATCCCATCTCGATGTCGGCAAAATGTTTCCAAAAAATAATCCCTCTAAAGAGAAATAGAAGCTCTTCAAATATTTCCCGGAATTTCTTCAAACGATCTCGTTTTCTTCTTCTGTGCAACCACTCCTAAGATGAAGTGCAAAATTGATCTCGGTTTCAGATTCTGCGACACTGAAAGAGAAATGAAAAACATACTACATTAAGAAGTACAATAAATAGTAAGAAATTCGTGTGCAGAAGTTTTTATGGGGTTCTGGTGGGGCCCTGGACTATTTTCCTTAGTGTTCTAGTGTGAACCAGATCTGGAAAACTGGAAAGGCCCCCACTAGACTCGTCACGCTTTTATTGGTAAATTCCCCACGTAGGTAAATCTGGACAATGCCTTATGAAGATTATTATAATTAGCATTATCTTTATTAGTCATTGCCTGTATTTTAAAATCGAGATCTGAACTGTCAAATTATTATTTTAAAGAATTTCAAACGATTTCAAATAAACTTTATGTGATTTTATAGGATTTAAGTATAAAGATTTTCAAAAGAATTTGGATGAGTTTCAAGATTTTGAAGGAATAAAAAATTTTTGTTAAGCATTTCAATGGATTTTAAAATATATTAAAGAAAATTTGAATGTATTCAAAGGATTTTATAAGAATTCCAAAAAATATATGGATTTTCAAGAACGTCCAAGTGATTTTAAAAATTTCAAGACATCTTAAAGGATTTCAAGAGATTTTAGGGAATTTCAGGAGACTTTACAAGATACCAAAGATATCAAGACATCTGGAAAGATTTCAAGTGATTTTAATCGAATTAAATCAATTAAAAATATTTTCAAGTAATTTTCATCGATTTTACCAAATTTTTAAAGAATTTTGCAACATTCAAAATAATGTCAAGATTTTAAATTATTTAAAAAAGATTTAAAAAAACCGTTTTTCAGTAATTGTTTTAAAATTCCTGAAAATCGTTTCCAATAATTTAAATTCCTCATAAAACTTGAAAATCTTTTAAAATTCCTAAAAATTCTTAAAATTTCCTACAATCCTTCAGTTCCAGAAAATCTTTCAAAAGTCTCTGGAAATTTTTCAAATTTCCACGAGGAATTTTAATGTCTCTTAAAATACGTCAAAATTTTTTTAAATTATTGGAAACTTACTAAAAATCCTTAAAATTCGATGAAATATTTTGAAATTCGTTAAAATTTCACTATAATATTTGAAATCTTATAAAATGTCGTAAATTCTTTAAAAATCTATTAAAATATCATGAAATCCTTTAAAATTTCACAAAATCTTCTACGAATAATAAAAATCTCGTAAAATCCTTTAAAAATCAATAAGGAACTTTGAGATTCCCTAAACTACTTAAAAATCTCTAAATAAAAATTCTTGGAAACAAAAAACGCACAACATCCTTTAAAAATCAAAGGTAAGTAAAATTTTTTTTCCACGAGGAATATTTAAATTTCTTAAAATCATTTTAAAAATGTCAAAATTTGTTTAAATTTTTAAAAGGTGCTTAAAATTGTTTACAACTCAACGAAAAACTTTAAAATCCCTTAAAATATACAAAGATCTCTTAAAATGTTTAAAAACCTCTTGAAATATCATAAAATTCTACAAAATCTTTTATAAATCATATAAATCTTGTGAAATTCTTGAAAATTTCAATCAAATCCCTTAAAATAACTTTAAAAACATCAAAATTTCTTTAAATTCTCAAAAGCCTTTTAAAGTCCTTTATACAATTCCGTGAAAAACTTCCAAATCCTTTAAAATTCCTTAAAATTCTTTGAATTCACTAAACTTTCTTTAAAATGTCTTTAAATTTTTGTGAAGTAATTTAAAATTTAAAATTTTAAATTCTAGTCCTGGACTTTTTTCCCTATCTCGCTTTGTTTGGCTCAAAAGTTACATTAAAAATATTCTAGAACATTTTTCCGTGCTTAAAAAATACTAAATTCTGTAAAATAATTCAAAAGTATTAAAGAGTAATGGCATCTTTTAAAATCCCATTAAATGCCTCGAAAATACAATATTTTTGAAGGTTCTCGATCTTAATTTAAAAGAAAATAATAATTAATATATAATCCCCGAATGGCGTAGGATGCCAAGTCCCCCAAACTACTAAATATTATTTCTCAGTTATTATTAAGTTATTATTAGTTATTATTTCTCAGTTGCTACAGAGGTATTGGTAATTTTGTATTTTTTGTAAAATCGCTTACAAATAGAGAATAAAAGGGATCTTTTTGTCATTCTCCTTACTCCTTGTGTACCCATAGGGTACGAATGAACATTCATTAGGCGCGCGAGTCTTCGTTAAAAATGATTTTCCTTTTTGCGGAGACTCATGTTGACGGTATGCGTGCCAAGTCGAACGATCTATGTACGGAAACGGGATGTGCTTGTGCTATGCTATTGCTATTGCTATTGCTGTGGCGTGGTATGTCGTCGAAGCTGCCACCTGGAACACTTCCCAACCCCCTGGCATCTCTTGTCCCCAGTTGGCGAAAGACTAAATGGCTCCGTTTGCAGAAAATGCGAGGCGATACGCGAACCACGATTATAGCATATGTGTAGTATATACTCACTTCGTGTCGATAGTCCAACCGGGAGTAAAGTAACGATTATGTACTGAATTACGCATCGTCGTGTCGGTATTCTTACGACTCGTGCAGTCGCTAAGCATTCGAGCATTCTT
Source organism: Synergus japonicus (assembly GCA_900474275.1). Taxonomy (NCBI): domain Eukaryota; kingdom Metazoa; phylum Arthropoda; class Insecta; order Hymenoptera; family Cynipidae; genus Synergus; species Synergus japonicus. The sequence continues at coordinate 64,143 of UCOH01004402.1, read as the reverse complement.
TGGCATAAATAAATTTATAGCGATCGGAGTTTCGTTCTCCAGGAGCCTGCGAGCTTTATTCAGGGGATAAACCTCAAGTTCAAGTTCAACGATCAGATCGCACGATTCTGGTTTTATCGAGGTTTTATTTTTATCGTTATTGATTTTTAGTCTTGTTTAAAGATTTAAAGAATTTTTAGTGGTATTTAGTAATTGGGAGCATTAATGACAATTAAAAAGTATTAGAGAATTACAAGTTGGCAGGACTTGACATCCTACGCCATTGAGGATTTATATATTAATTATTATTTTTATTCAAATAAAGATTGAGAACCCTGAAAAATGAACACCAAGCCGATCAGATAAAAATAAAAATAAACAAAAATTGTATGACATATCAAGAGACATTTCCGGGAAAACCGAGTGAATACAAGCGAGGTAATCGATTTTATTGGCTTGAATTCAACACTATTTTATTTTTTATAATTGTTTTATTATCTGTAAGAAATTAATGCAAGGCTGCTTGTCGAAACAATTTTAATAGTACTAAATTTGAATTTATCAAGTACAATCAGAAGTAAGTAACACATGTTTCTTTAACGAAGTACTTTTTCATAACTACCATTTGAAGTGAAAAAAAAAAAAAAAAAAAAAAAAAAAAAAAAAAAAAAATGAAGGAATAAGCTTTAGTCGATACTAACGAGCCTTGTCTAGAATGCCTCCTTGAATCTCGCTCGCCCGGCGAGTCGACGTTATTTCCTCGTGAAACATCCGATCGGTACATCGAACATTTTGGAGCCGATAAATCACAATTAATTAGCGGAGCGTAATGATGTGGCATGTTGCTTCAATTGGTATGAGTTAGAGAGTGTATATGTGCGCGTGAACGCTAAAACTTTGTATATACACCATATAGATACAGTGATACTACGATCATACAGTCGTGCTCGTGAATTTCTTTTGTAATACAAACACTCGCGTCGCCCAATATTGCATAGACTTGAAAACGATTATCGAATCGAGTTCCAATTCCCGCAGTAAAGTGTAACACGAGTCGGGAGATAAATAGATATGCTAGAATTGATATAAATGACTAGGAATTCAATATTTATTACTTCCGATTTATCTATTTGTACACTTCGCGCATCTAATGAAACCAGAGGTCGACCACTTCGATATTCCTGGGTACACTTAGTAAAAATACTCCCACATTATCTATCAATATATTCTTATCTACAAACAAAGTGTTTAAATAGTTACCATATAGTATCTTAAAATCCCATTAAATACAACAGTAAAATAAACCTTAGCTTGCAATTAGCTAATTTATCGCTATAAACACCGTCAAATATTACCAAACAAGTATATTTTACTTAATAATTTGGTCAGCTACGTTAACTGCGTCCACTGATTTGAAATGGCTGATTTAAAGACTACTTATAATGAAGTCAACGTTTACTGGAAAGAGTTGCAAATCACAGTGGAGCAAAAAGTCATTAATCCACGCGGCTGGATTAATGGATGGTAAGCGCGTGCAGAACTACGTACTTATAAGTATCGCCATGCCAAGTGGTGGCAGTCTTGGCTGCTCGCCAAGATTCCCTAAAGGGAACTCGGCCTCTTCTGAAAAATCATCGCAAATACTAAACCGCGCACAGAAACATTCAATGGAGAGGCCGCATGCATTTCGCATAAGCGACGCCGACTTTTTGTGCGACCTCACCTTGTTCATCGGCATAAACATTATGGCGGCTCGGACTTCTGCGAGGTGGTGCAGAAAGGGAAGTTCCTCTCGACTTTACTGGGTGAGAAGGTGGTGATACGCGATCTGAGAGGCAAGTGGTTTCCCTATACGATATACGTAGGAAAAACTCTTCTCTCATTTCTCCACTTTTTCTCCCAGAATCAGCCTCTTCCATTTGCGTACGCGAGATGCGACGTTTCAATATAAAAAAAGTTTACCAGCTCTCATTACCAATTCGAAGGACTCACGTGCCAAAGACTCTAGTCAATGTCAACCTCTCATTCCAGAATTTATTCATTTGGTACCAAGAAAGAACACAAAAATCATTCAGTTCAGTCTGTCGATTTAAATTTTTTATCGCGCTCACGATCTGTGATCTCAATAAATTTTCTAGCGTTTCTTTTCATTCAAAATTGCACTACAATTTTTCTCAGCATCAGACAATCACTATCCTAATCTGAATGGAATTTCATAGAGGGATTGCAAAAGATTTTTATGGAATTCAAACGATTTTCTAGAATTTAAAAGGATTTCGAAGGTAATCGTAAGATTTGAAAGGATTTTTATATTTTGAATATAAAATTTTGAAAGATGTTTTGATAATTTTTAAGAATTTTATGAAATTTTATGAGGTTTTAGGAATTCTTAGAAATTTTTTCAAATCTTAACATGAATTTCAAGGGATTAATGATTTTCAAAGTTTTTGTGGATTTTATGAGGTTTGAAGAGGTTTCTAGGAATTTTAAGTCATTTTAACGTTTTTTAAGGGATTTCAGGATATTTTGTGGAATTTTCATTGATTTTAACGTATTCTAAAGAATTTTAACTATTTTTAAATTACTTTAAGAGAATTCAAGGGATTATTATGATTTATAAAATATTTTGTGAAATATTAAGGGATTGCATATATTCCATGCATAAGATGTCTAATGATTTTAATGAATTTTAAAGGATACAAAGAGAATATTATTGTATTATTGATATTATTGTAGATTTTAATATTTGAATATAGAGTTTGATTTTATTGTAGAATTTTAAAGAATTTTATAATTTTTAAAATATCCCTTGATTTTTTTTTTTAAATCCGTCAAGTCAGTTTCGTAATTCTTGTCGACTTCTTCTAGATACATTTTAAGACTGCAATCAATAATAACTGCATGCGTATATAAAGAGTCGTGTTATGTTCATGATAGATGTATAGAAGCAGGCAAATCAAGCTTTCTTTCAACACAATGCAAATATTATGACGTACATATAAAATGTACCAGACCCTAACCGACTCAGCTAATAAATTCGAGGATAATTTCGCAATATTCTGTATACTATAGCATGGAAATTCTGATGCTTGTTTACGCCATGTTGTAGAATGTTGGGAGTATCTTCCGGGCATGCGGTTTAGCTGCGTCGTTTGTCTGTTTGAACAACCAGCCGTCGATCAATCTGTGGTCTCGTGAATCATTTTCAGATTATTATGGTCACTGAATGCGGTCGCTAAAATCAGATCTCTAAAATACATTATTATCACTGGTATCTATTATATATACACTGCTGATCAGAATTGTAAATTCACCCTTTTCTCGATAATCATTTACATTCTCTTAAATTAAAGATAACATTTTTCCTTTTAGGAATACACTTTGTCAATTTTTCAAGAAGATATTGTAAAAAACGACAAATTGATACTACATATGTCACATAATCTTTCTTTTTTTTTGCATCTGATTGTCTCGGTGTTCAACATTTTTCAGGGTGCTCAATCTTTATTTGAATGAAAATAATAATTAATATATAAATCCCCAATGGCGTAGGATGCCGAATCCCCAAAACTTGTAAACTTATTCGAAATGTCTATAAATTGATATAAATATCAATCTTTCAAGATAATGAATGATTCCCTTATGCTCAGGTGATATTAAACTATCATTGTATTTTAAATCCAAAAAAACCCTTGATATTCTTTAAAATCTATTAAAATACAATTACAGCTCTTGAAATATCTTAAAATCATTCCAAATACCTTGAACTTGTTTTAAGTATGTCCAAAGTACATTGAATCTCTTCAAATTCATTAAAATTATTAGATATTACTTAGAATGTCTTGGAATCTTCTGAAAATCCTTTAGACCCCTGAAATCCCTTAAAATTATTTAAAATGTACTAAACCTCTTGAACTCTATTGTAATCGCTTGAAATTACATAATATCAAATATAAAACCTCATCTTAAACACTTGACACCTCTCAAAATCCCCGGGAACACCGGGTAAATTTCTGATAGTTAATTATGAACAAAACCCTATCTTTTAGCTGTCAACTTTCAATTGATTTGTTCAGAAATGTAACTGAGTGTAAAATGATTATAAAAATATTCTTAATATAAAACACGTAGGATGTATACATATTGTTACCAGACATAATTTTATGGAACAAACTAGTCTATGGATACCTGTCTCTCGAATTCCAGATGACCATAAAAATCCCTGGCCAATACGACAGGTACCTACCCCTCGAACTGAAACCTTTATCTTTATCGTTATGCGTCGTTGTTTCAAGCTCTTTATGCTTGACACGAACTCCCATTAACGTTTGATTTACAACTTTCTAAAAATCTATAAAAGGTGACTTCACATACTCCTGTCCTGGCACCGGTTCGAAAATCTACAAACTTCCACGAAATCATATACCAATCCCGAAACTACTCACATTTTTTTGATATGAAAAAGATAATTCAAATTTCTTGACTAAATTGCTGTGTTGCTTTGGATATGACGATATTTCTTATCAGTTTTTTTAATGGAATTACCCATTAAAAACTTGTTCATTTTTATTTTCTGGGCCTCTTTTTCCAGAGCCATGTTTTATGGCTAAAGACACTTTTATCTGTCTTTATGATGGAAAAAAAAAAAAAAAACAAAAACAAAAAACTATTAAACATGTTTAATAACGATGGTAATGAGTTTAAGAAAATTATAGATGTAAGTATGTATGATTATAAATATTGCAAGGTCGTAGGGTGCATTAGGGGATCCGTGTAGGAAGAAAACGCGGGTATATAATATTTGGCCGAACGTCGAGGCCAGATCGGGAGGTCCGATAAAATTATACACTAGGCCCATAAACAAGTTCGAAGTCAGTCGTTAAAATTAAAATCTGTCGTAAAACGTTGCCTCTGCAGGTGAATTACACAGGGGTTGATGCTTTTCGAATTCCCACCCCTAGGGGACCACCAGAGCAGTCATTTCATTCACAAACATCTTTCCTGAAGTTTAGGATCTGTCCATTTCAGTCGGAACACAAAGTTTCAACAGGAAAAATATTTCATGGTGTTTTAATGTCGGATCTATATCTGATGAGGAAATTCTTGGTTTGGTCGTCGTATTTCAAAAAATCGAGAACTATAAAATGTATGATAAAAATGGGGACGAATTATACTTTAGAAATATCATTTTTCAGGAACCATTAATTTAGGGTAATCAAAAAAGATATCAAAAGATTTAAATGTTAACAGACGTGGAATTATATCAAATTATAAAATATTTTAAAGCGGGGTAGGGTGGACAGAAAATATAATTTACAATTTTCTGACTTCTCCTTGTAACTTTTATTTTCAGATAAATTCCCTTCACAGAAATGATTTAAAATTGCGAATAATTTCTAATAATGCGTTAAAATTAAAAGCGAAACAAGCCAAAAAATTGTGTTCAATTTTTAAGGAATATAAAGTAATAGTAAATGAAAAATATATGTATATGTATTTAAATCAATTGTATTTCTTAATTTCCTATTCAAATTTAAATGCTATAGATATATGTTTTTAATTTCTCGTAATATCACATTTAATCAATTCTACGGCAAAAAAAAAATTTTTTTTTAAATAATAAAATAATAAAAATCTCGCGAAACCTCTTGAAATGTTAAAATTCTTCGACAAACTTTAAAATTCAATTACAATTCTTTAAAATTCCTGGAAATCTCTTAAAATTTCATTTAATCATTTCCAATTCCACAAAATCTTTTAAAAATCATTTTAAAAAAACTATTGAAATCTTTCAAAAAATTCCATGAAATCCTTTCAAATTTCACAAACCTATAAATCAAAAGTATCCCTTCAATTCTTTTAAAATATCATAAGAAACTTTAAAATTCCTTAAAATCACTTAAAATTCGCCCAAATCCCTTAAAATTCCTGAAATAATCTTAAACTCATTAAAAATTTTACAAGGAAATTTAAAATTACTTAAAATGCCTGAAAATATCTACAAATTCCCAGAAAACTTTTGAAAAATGTTCAAAAAACCACATCATTTAAAATCATATGAATTTTTTTAAAATCTTTAAAGTTACATTCCAATTTAATCCGAAGGAAGTTTTTAATCCGAATTAATTCGAAACAGATTCAAAAGCAATCCGAACCATTAATCAAAATGAATCTGTCAATCCGAATTAATCCGAATAAATCCGGTCAATCCGAATTTTCAATACGAATAAGTCCGGTCAATCAGGACTTTCAATCCGAATGAATCTGAATTAATCCGGTCTATCCTAAATAATCAGAATGATTCGAAAAAATTAAGTTAAATTCGGATTCATTCGGATTGACTGAATTTACTCGGATTGAAAACTTCCTTCGGATTTAATCGGGATAAAAGTGTTTAGTTCGAATACAAATTCCGGAATGATGCGGAAAATTTCGGATTGATTCGGAATGAATTTCAATCAATAATTTATTTTTAAAGAGAAACACATTCATTTCCAGAAAATGTGTCAGGGCGAATCAGTTTCATTCCGAGAGTATCCGAGGAACAAAAAGAGAAATCAAATCCGAATGAATCCGAGCCAATCCGAAGTTTATATGAAGATATTTACACGAATGAATTGAGGCAATCCGAAGTCTGTATAAAGAATTTTATCCGAATGAATCCGTGCAAATCCGTTTCAATTCGAAATCTGCGTGAAAATTTTTATCTGGATTAATCCACCCTAATCCGAATAAGTATATTTAAATTATTAATTATAAATTTTATATTTTACCTGTCAACTACTCGTATTTTCCTGCTGTCGTTTCCCCGACTTGTTCCTTGACTTCCCTGATCGTCTCGGTGTTTTGAGTGAGAATTCGCCTAAGTAATTTGAATATAAACAACATTATTCAGGGTTCTCAATCATTATTTGAATGAAAATAATAATTAATATATAAATCCCCAATGGCGTAGGATGCCAAGTGCCCCAAAATTTTAATTTATCCGAAATGTCTAGAAATTTCTATAAATATCAATGTTTCAAAATAATGAATGATTTTTATTATTATTCTCTTTAAACTGAGGTGATATTGAACTTTTTCTGAGTTTATTAGAAGTTACTTTTCGATGGTATCGTGCCGAATACTAAAAATGAAAAAGGTAGAAAATAAAAAGTTTTTCAAAGGGTATATCGTTAGAAAAAAGCGAACGAATTCAGAAACGTGTCATAAATGAAATTGCAACAAAGACATATTTTATAGGGCAATGTATCTCGAGAATAGAGACGATTTCCGTAAAGGTATAAGGAACGAGTCGAGTCTCTCATTCTACCATTCAGGGTTAAACTAATAATACCGCAGACAAAGGGAACTGGATTCGTTCCAAGTTATTAGACCATCACAAAAGCGCCGGTTGCGGCCCTGTTTCTCGCTTACACGTAATAAACTCCCCGTGGCGTGTCCGCGAGACGATTCTGCATTACTTTTTTTTTTTTTGTTATTTTTATTATCACTTTATTATTACTACAGGTTGGCTTTACGGCCGTATTAACAGGACGTATATGTGTATATATGCATCGCGTGATTCATCTCTATCTCTTTCTTCGTCACTTTACCACTCTATCAATTATACAGAGGATGATCATGACGACAGAGATTAAAAGTTTTTTTTATACATTTTTTTTATTTTTTATTTTTCTATTTTTTTAATTTTTTAAGAAATGACCGTATCCAAGTTAAGTGCTGCATCATACGACATTCTTCCCGAAATACATGTTCCGATGAATGTAAATAACTAAGTGTCAGAGCAAAGACAATCGGGCCTGTTGCAATGAAAACGAGGTCGTAAAATAAAATTGCCTTATACAGTTGCAAGGTGGTCATAATTACTCCATGATGTTGGGGCCTCGCGTACAGTTTTAATAAAATATCTGTTTATGGAATGGAATTGCCAGTATGGGGGATTTTATTGGTTTTGTAAAAAGCAAATTAAATCCGTTAGTAATTAATTAAAGTTAATTACTAATGAGTTTTTAACAAGTATAGTTTTTGAGCAAATGTGAGAATGATTTAAAAACGACTTTATACGAGGCCTGCAATTATTCAGCAGATATTTTGTAGCTTTAATATTATAAAAAATTAAGTATCTGTTTAATACTATCGACAGTAGCAGTAGATGCCACATTTAGTTGCTTCCAACAGTTTAAACTGTTACACTTGACTCCCGCTTTAAGTCCCTTCTACGTTTTCTCCTCTCTCGAATTTTACTTACGACATAAAAATTCTTTAGGAAGCGCCCGTGCAGAAATTACCCAACTTGTTGCCAAGTTCCGATCTTGCCATTGGAGGATTATATGTTAATTATTATTATCGTTCAAATAAAGATCTGCAAAAATATTGTATTTTCGAGGTATTTAATAACTTGACGGATTTGTAAACATTTCAAAGGATTTCAGAAGTTTTTAAAGAATTTTCTAGATATTTCGGATAAATTTACTAGTTTAGGGGCATCCTACGCCATTGGGGGATTATGTATTAATAATCATTTTCTTTCAAATGAAGATCAAGTACCTCAAAAATTCTGATCTCTCCCATAAATTAAATAGAAATAATCGCTCGAAAGTCGAGTAAAGTATTTTTCCAATTTCGATCAATCACCAACATTTCTTATTAGCTCGACATATACATTACTAAAAGACAACTATCAATATTTTCTCCAAATAATTAAATTAACTGAGGGAAGGCCAGATTTGAGCCCGATCGGGTAGGGCGTTTTATTTCCAGTCTGGAATTGATCGCCGATCAACCGAAATTTCTTTTAAATTTGTTACAAAAAGAAGGAACCATAAATTGGAGAAATTACCTTTAAACGATTCGAGTAAGTGAAAACTTGCTTTATCTAATCATTCTAGATTTCTAGATAATATCCGTCGATTAAAACTGATAAATTAAACGGTGCAAATAAAAATGCAAAAAGAACAGTCAATTTTACAGAGCGCTCTGCATATTTTTCTTGCTCGGTGCAAGCTCTCGAAAACGAGTATCGTGGTCTGCAAATAAATCAATAAAGGCTTGGGTTTTAAAAAATGTGGAATGTTATTTCGTCCGTATGCTAATGCATTCGAGTTCGCACCTCGGCTGCATCGAACGTCACGTTAAATAAGGTACGCGATGAAATATAATAATCGGTAGTACGAGAATGCTAATGCGATGAGCGAAGGACGATCATGTGGGAAGATGGCAGCATCTGCGTTCGAGTGTGAGAAGAAGAGGGATGGAGAAATCGAAGCCGAGAAGATGAACAAGAAGAAGAAGAAGAAGAAGAAGAAGAAGAAGAAGAAGAAGAAGAGGAAGAGAAAGAGAAAGAGAAAGAGAAAGAAGGATACATGAGAACGAGATGCAACCAAGTAGGATGTGAGAACAACAGGGCCGTATTCCAAGGAAATGAGAAATCCAACTCTGTTTAAATCACCTTTTAATTCAAAAGTACCTTGGAGCTAATATGTAATTTTTTAAACTCGGAAGTTTTAAAATTGGTCAATGTTATATTATTGTGTTCTTATAATAACGATTTTATGTGCTTTTAAAAAATTTCTAGACATTTCAGATAAATTTACTAGTTCGGGGGATTCAACATCCTACGCCATGGAGGACTATTAATTATTAATTATTATTGAAAATCCTTCCGAGATACGGTGTTTACGGGCCTGGGAAAGAGTGTGGTGGCGAAGGAAGATAAAGAGAAAGAAAGAAAGAGAAGAGGTACTGAAGAGAAGAGAGAGGAAAAAGAAGTGAAGATCGAGGGTCATAGGTGAAGCCCAGCCTCTCGCCCTTGCTAGGCGGAGAGATCCAATCGCGTTCTCTTGTATACTCTCTAACTCTCTCATACCGGGTCTTCAGCATTGCACTGTTCGCTTTTATGCTCTTATTATACTCGCATTATTCGCTAACTGCGGCAGTTTGGTATCCTCCAACACCACCTATACACGTCTGCATTCACGCACAGACGAACCGTCAACTGACTCGGTAATTGCGAAGCAAGCGCCACTTGGATTATGGGTTGTTCGAGAAACGAGAGAGATCTTGGATTTCTTAAAACGCCAGCCACGTTTAAACATAATGGACATTTAGTTACATGTTAAAATACCAATTTTAGAATTGGAACCATTCACTTTATGGCACGATCGCATCTTTCGTAACCATATCAATTCCCTAAAGTGGATCAATTTTGTATCTTGACAATCAATCAAATAATCAACACTCAGTGCAGTCGACTCTGCCTCTGGCTAAGCGCTTTTTTTCACAAAACGGTAAAGTGGAGGGGGTAAATTTCATTTAGAATCTGAGAGCTCTCATTTAAACTGCGTCCTAATAAAGTACATTGTGCAGATTACCAAATTCAATGTTGATTATTGATTGGTTGTCAAGATACTGATATACTGGTACTGAGTAAAAGTTAATTTGCTCAAGAAGAGATTATTAGTGAAGATCTTGATCCTGGGTTTCTTGATCGTGAGTTTTTGAATATAGTATCGAATTTTAATCTACGAACTTGTCTATCGCTGTCGAACTTTCGGGGTTTGAGGAAAAAAGAGTACGAGCACGCTCGATAATGATCTTTATGCGGGACGGTCCAGCTGAAATATTATACTCGTTAGAATCCAAATTGGGGTCCCCTTAAAGGGGCTGTGTGCAAGCCGCGCAGGTATTTATAATTTGAAACGCGTTTTTTGATAAAGCCGCTGCATTAACCGGATTTACATATGGAACCGCCTTTGTTTTAGCGACCACCCTTTCAAACATCCAATTTAATTGCCTTCGTAATATAGTGCTATTGTCGAACGAGACATTTTTACGGATTTCGCTTCTACTCTCCTGCGACATCAACTGACCAGATTCTAAAATCTTTCAAGCGAAACGTAGGCGTTAATAACGACACACGAAATATGCGATGATTCCATTCCTATAAACTTTCCAGACGCCAATAAATTGATAAAGTTGTTTCATTTTATGTTCTCAACAAAATTATTTGGGAGAATAAAATTATATTTTCGATTAACCCCACACTTAATAGAACTTGAGAAAAATTAATTTTTTGTTCTTTTTTTTTCTGCTAATAATGGCTGTAAAAATTTATTGGATAAGAATATCCAAAAAAGCTTGTATCTAACCATAGAGACATATTTGCTGAAGCACAAAATTAACAAGTCGACTCGATAAATGCATCAAATTTTTTCTAAAAAGGTCCATCCCACCTTAAAATACAAGGGCACGTGTAGTCAAAGACAAATGAAAGTCACGAATGTGAACTTTATGTAGAACAAAAAATAGTGTTAAAAGATTAAAAATAAATGAATACAATAATCAAAACTACGATAAAAAATCGTTTGTAGTTTTCTCGTAATCATCATTTGAAAATCAGACTCGAAAATAATGAGGAATCACACCATAAAACCCCCTTAATTGTAAAAAATATTTACGTTTGATTTTACAAATTTAAATCCTTAGAAAATTTTAAAATCATACTGAAGGTCTTAATTACTAATTTAATAATTGAAAAATTTAGCAATAAAATTTCATTCACAGCATTTTACATTAATTTTCACGGGATTGCAGAATTTGAAAAATTTCCAGGATTTTTAAGTTTCGTAAAATTATTCAGTTTTTTCGACATTTCAAGGGATTTCAGAAGTTCTTAAGGAACTTAAAAGATTATTCAAGATTAAAAATATTGCGAACGATTTTATGTGCTTCTCAAAAATTTGTATACAATTCGGATAAATTTACAAGTTTGAGGGACCTGGCATCCTACGACCTTCAAAAATACTATATTTTCAAAGGATTTAATGGAATTTTAAAAGATGCCATAACTATTTAAACAATTTTGAATTATTTTACGGAATTTGAAGAATTTCCAGGATTTCAGAAGTTTTTAAAGAATTTGAAAGATTTTTCAAAATGAGAAATATTGCAAAAGGATTGTATGTGCTTTTAAAAAATTTGTAGACATTTCGGATACTAGTTAGGAGTGGGGGGGGGGGGGGGAGATTATACATTAAAAAATTTTTTTCTTCAAATGAAGATCAAGAACCTTAAAAATGCTGATCTCTCGCATTAATTAAATAGAAATAATCGCTCGAAAGTCGAGTAAATTATTTATCAAATTTTGATCGATCACGAGAATTTATTCTTAGCTCGATATTTGCATCACTAAAAGACAACATTCAATATTTTTCTGAAATAATTAATTAAACTGGGGGAAGGGTTTTTCTTTTCTTTATGTGGGAACTTTTGAATGACAAGTTTTCCACCTTAGGAATGAATATAGGGACGGAGCATTGCGATGTCTCTGGTAGGACTTTGCAGTTGTCGAGTGTATATCCGGTGATTCAATCGACATTGTATCGATCGAGAATTAATTACGAGAAGATACCGATTGGAAACTCAGGCTGGAAGATCCTGTTGCAAGATTCGCAGGATAATCCACCTAAACGTATAGGACCACCGTGATCGAGGGGCGCACACAAGTTAGCTGCATACGTTTAAAAGGAACGACACGAAGGTGGTTGTTCTTTTTAATTATGTTTATAATCAACGCGTCGCATGTCTATGGTAATCGTTCCCCTCGGTACCCGCCTATTCAACCAACTCATCAAGACTTACAGCTCCGTTACTTCTACCACTCACGATGACTCGCAAATAATCCATCATTACAATTCATTCATATATTAAGTAAACTATCAATCCGCTGTCTGATAATTGGTATGATTATTCCAATAAAATGGTAACCAAGGAATCTATCTCTCAAGTGTAATATGCAATAGTCTATCATTATTAATAGTGTATTATGCAACTAGGGGGAGAACAGAACACAGCCTCCCAGGGGGAATTCCTCGGAAGAACAAAATGAAATGAGTGATTTCACAAATCAATGATTTTGTACACTCGAGTATTTGCGTTAGATTGCTTATAATTAATGAACATGTATCCGAATGAACATAGTTCGGGCGGAGTTGAAAATAAACAGTTCTCGTATTTGCTGCGAAGGGTGTGTTTATGACGTGGTTGTTTGCAGATGCTACATTATAAAGAAGCTGCGAGGCACGAGACCTCTCTATACCTTTATATATGTTGAAAGGACTCAGGGCGTGGCAGGCCCCAGGGTGCCTCCGTTGGGAATAAATTACGTGGGGGGCGGGGGAGCCACATGGTTATTATTGCTTAATAGATAGCCAAACAAATGGTTCACGCCTTCCCTTCCAATAACATCATGATTAAATTGTTTCCTGTCACGAACACCCAGATTATGAAATCCCACAGTATCAGGTGTCTCAGCATTTTTCAACTAATTATATTCAAATAGAGACAAATGGTTTACTAAATCATTTGGTATTTGCATATAAAATCACCTCTTCTCTAAATGAATCTAATCTAATGAGTCTCTCACTAACTTTCACTTTTCAATACAATTAAATGCACAATACAATTAAATGCAGTCGAGATTGAGACTCGGCATTTGGAAGATTGATAAAATACTGTTTGGGTTTAGCAAACCACGGAAGATTTACGTATATTAGAAATTTTATTGATAGTTCTACTCGTGTACATTTACGTTTACAAAATGCAGTAAAAGTAAACGGTTGATTTACATCGGAGTTGGAAACTGTAAGCTATATACAATTATACATATAGTTGCAAATAGCTACGATCAACCTCTTGACCTATAAGCTTGATCGGTCTGTGGACTCTATGTCATGCAAAGTCGCATACAAGTATATGTATTCGTACAACGGCAACTGCGCTCGCTAATGACTACTGATATCTCTAATTAATTCCACTTATCTCCTCGATATACAAATCCCTATTGGCCCACTGCAACTTTGAAACAACATGCGATCAAATTGTTGATGATGAGTTTCTTCAGTTCAATTCACTAGAGATTTCGGATAAATTTACTAGTTTAGGGGACTTTGCATTCTACGTCATTGGGGGATTATAGGTTAATAACTACTATACGACATTATTGATTCATGGACAACCTTAAAATACTTATTTATACAGTAACTGAGAGCCCGAGAATGTGAGTCACCACCTGGCTTGAGCACATTAGTAATGACCGCGCTCTTGTCACTTATTGATCAATGGCATTACGCTCTTTGGCTATTGTAACGCAATAATTACGCCATTGACTTCCATTTTAAGACAATCCAGCCACGCTCCACATAACGCATTCAATAGTTAGATCCTTTTCGAACGATTTATTTGGAATTATTTTGCGACCTAATGAGACATACGAACGTTATTATTTTAATCAGCAAATGCCAAGAAGGCACGAATCGCGTAAGTGTTTCTCATTCGCAACAAAATATCTTGCAAATTTATCCCATTGTTTTTCCAAGTTTTGCTTCAGTTTGCCCCGATTTTATTAGAGTACAGCTAGAAAATCTTACTAGCGCCTAATTGGTTAGTCAGGATGATCTATTATATAAGGTGCTAGCTGTTGTGTAGTCTAAACAAGCTCAAAATACATAATTTTTATATATTTGGTAGCAAAAATTTATTTGATGTTGCCCGGAATTTTAAGAGATTTCATAGAATTCAATGGAATTTTATAGATACTAAATGATTGCAAAGATTTTAATGATTTTAAGGAACTGCAAAGGATTTCAAAGGATAAAAAGAGTATAAAGGTTTCAAACAAGTTTTAAGAGATGCTAAAAGATTTTGATTGATTTGAAGGTTTAAGGAGATTTATCAAAAGGTTTTTTTTTTCAGATATTTCACAAGATTTCAGGATATTTTAACGGATTTTAACTTTGTAGGAATTTGAAGATATTTCTAGATATTTCAAAAGATTTAAATGAACTCATAGAGATCATGAAATATTATTTAAATGATTTTAAGTCATTCACAGAATTGTATATTAGAATTAATACATATTATATTAGAGTTATACATTTTAAAGAATTTTAAGTAATTTTAAGAGTTTTTAATGAATTTCATTTCATTTCCTCCATATTAGAATCAAATCCTTGAAATTTCATAATAACTAATTTTGTAACCGCTTCACACCACCTAAAATCTCTTATTATCAAAATCTTAAGAAATTCTTTAAAATTCCATAACGTTGCTTAAAATCAAATGAAATCGCTAAAATATCTTCAAATTCCCTTAAAATATTGAGATATCTACAGAAATGACCGCCTTTGAAATTCCTTAAAGTCCCTTGAAATCTTAAAATCCCCGACAGCGCCGGTTAAGTTTCTACTAGTAAAGAATTAATAATAAACTGGTTTTAGTACAATGTTGTTATATTCTTAAACCAATAAATATAAACACACAGCCCAACCAGGCCCAGATCTGGCCCTATCGGGCCGGGCGTTTCATCATCGGTCTGGGCAAGGTTTGCAAATTTCTACACGGAAAAGCAGAAGTCTTCAACTTCAATCCAATGAAAAGATTTTAATTTATAAAAGAATTAAAGATGATATTTCAAAACGGTTTTCAAAATTACTGCCTTGAGAATTTTCCTTAGATTAGTTAGAATATCACCCGAATATCTGCCCCGTTGCAGTAAATTAATCGAGACAATTTCGATTTGAGGCAAGGAGTCCCGTAAAGAACTCTTTAAAGGAACTGATACAGGATCCCCCAAAATATTTTCAGTTACGTCGAATCACATATTTTAAGATCCACACTATTTCAATCTGGAAAAGTATAGCGTATGATATAGATTTATGTCGCAAGCATTGAACGTGAGGGTCCCTCAACCTGCTTGAGCGGGTGGACATTGATGATGGTGACAAGAGGGGAGGGGGAGGTGGGTATATAGAGAGGGCGACGGTAAGTGAGGGGCAACGGAAGAAACGCGCTTCTCCGAGAGTCCAGAGCCACAGAGTGATTTGTGAAGACGCTCCCGCGGTCGTAATCACGTGGGATCTCCGCGCTGTCGTTTGGTCGACAAGGAAGGCAGCATCCGAAGGACGATACAGTCGGTCCAGAGGAAGAGGATGAAGGACTTTGGAGACTGAAGAGTGCAGAGCACAGAACCGACCAACGACTCTTATTGTTATTATACGGAGTGATGGGCGTCCACAATCGTGGCATGTTTATGCGTTCAGATTCGAAGTGGCCTTGAATTGCACTGCAGCGAGCCCATCCGAGTCGAAACCTCGCTTGCCTGGTCTTCCTCGTCTTCTCCAAAGAGCCTGTCTTCGTCTGCCCCAAGATCGAGCTTTTTATTTCCTTAGTCAGTGAGAGGCGAACGCAAGACTGACACTAGGGGACGGGGATGAGACGAAGGGATCCGGCTTGACGCGATCGCGAAGTGTCAAGGGTGCCTTTTTTTATGAGGCAGAGGAGGGTGGTCTCTTTGCTGTGTTGAGATGACGGGGTCAAGTCTCGGTTGACGTTATTGCTGTTTTGCTATGTCTTCGCGATGCTTGGATGAGGGCGGAGGAAATTAACCTTGAAAGTTTTCCATCAAAATTATCTACGAACATTTGAACGTTTCCTGTCACGTCGGCTATTTCTATTCCACGCCCTACGTAGCAATTAAAAATTAATTTGGTGACAGCGGTGGGATTCGACCGCACGTCTCCGAGCTTCCAGGTGCACTGAGCTTCCTTAAAGTCTGAAGTTAGTGGAGTTTGGGATGATGCAATTTGTAGAGATGACTAGATATTGATGGAAACATTTGTCATATCAAGAATGACTTCTTGCAGTCACTATAAGGAATTATTTGCTATTTGCCAATGTTAGATGACTTGCAATTCTCTATGTTAGAACTATTTAAAGCATGCCAATCCAGTCATCAGGGAAATACTGCATTTTCGCAATTTCAGCACTCGTTATAGGTGAATACCCAAAACGGTTATTAGAAGTTTGCAAATCATTGCCCATTTTCGAATCACTTTTAATTAGAATCTCGACATTTTTTCCTATGAAAGTAACTGATTGCGCCACAAGTGCAGCAAATCTACTCTTACCTTATGCAACTTATATGTTACTTGCAAATCAATTTGAATTAATTATTTCTGCTCTATATCTGAATTTAAATAAGGTCATAGATCACTTAGAGTAATCTTAGCTTACATGTAAAGACTTTAGGAATAAGCTTGCGTGTGACAAAGAGAAGGGGGAGGAAGAAGGGTCTCGAAGTTCGCGGGGTCCTATAGGGATAGGGCCTCTCTGCCCCCGATCGCCCCCGCATAACACAGCAGCCGTATTCGCCGGTCGCGCCGCCGCCAGCCAATTAAATAAATATTCTTTGACATCGCCTTACAAACTGGCCCTCTCGGCTAAACCGGCCGAGAGGTGCTCATTCCCGTCAAACCCTCTCTCTTTTAAGCACTACAGATACACATTATATGTCTTACAGACCAGTCGCGGTTTCCGCGCGTATTTATATGCTCGCGTGTAAGTAACCTTGCGTTTAAAATTCACGCGATTTACGGACATCGTGCTTCTCATCGTTTTTGGTTTAATTAGCTGGTTGTTCGGAAGATTATTTCACCGATACATGAGTGTGGAGTTGGTGCTTCGGAGTAGCACATGATTTTTAGGCTTGCACGTGATACTTAATTCAGCTTAATAATTACAAGTCATATTAATTATAGTTATAATTATTTATTTATAGTTGCCAGTTTTCCAGATGAGGAATACACTAGAACAAACACTAGTGCATGCTGACCATGATTCCACCAGAAAATTACTCCATCACAATTTCTGCACGCGTACGAGTATTCATCATGTTTACTGATTTTTGATGACTTGATGTTTATACCGATAACTCGCGTGAGGAATGAGATGAGGGGAGACAATAAAAACAAAAGAGAGAATGAAATTCTCAGTTTTTGAGAATGCTTCTCTAACGCTTGGAAATGAGCAAGACAATCGAGTATCTCGTATCGTTATGCAACACTAGATATTCTCTTTCCCTAAGTATATGAGAAGCTTTACTGCGAGGGGTTGAGATAGCGGTATTGGAGGATCTGATATTCTAATTCATGAGCGACACACTGAAATTCCACGTTCCCAAAACAATGATCGTCCCCAACAGGCGCGCTGATTTATAGCGTGAGAATTTCTTCGTGGGAAATCGGCGCGCAAAGCTCCCGACCAATAAAAACAATTTCGTACAGTTTTCGAGGACGTTACAAACGCAGGACGCGCGAAGTTAGTAGCCCCCTAATAATCGGGTCTAATAAAAAAATGGGTCCGAAGAAAAATTGCACCTTCTATATGACGCGGTGTCTTCTTCTTATAAGTATAGGTATCAGGTACGAGTGTATACTGTATAATCTATACAGATACACATTATACACTGCAGAAGAAAAAGGTGGGTATAGGTAGGTAGACTCGGCAAAGTGTCGAGATGTTTTCTGGACGCGGTGGACACGAGAGAGGATACCGAGATGTATCGCTCTGCCGACTGTTAATAAGACGAGACAATGCCCGAGAAGAGGATGCTCGCGCTGCGTAAATGTGTGCAAGTAAATGGCCCCTTCATGTATGAGACATTTTCTCTCTGTGTGTGTGTGTGTGTGTGTGAAGTGTGTACATACGAGAGAAGGACGATCTCGCGGATAGGGTTTTGCGAGCGTGTGGGAAGGCACGGGCGTTCATATGTTTATTAGTCGGACCCGCGCATAAATAACGCGGCCATAAGGTATAAGAACGAGAGAAGAAAGGGTGAAACGAAAGGATCGGCAGTGGTGGTGGTGGCGACGGTGACGGCAGCAAGGAGGAGAAGAAAGGGGTTTCGTATACGTTTTGGAGATCGGCCGAGTAAATTGTCACACGCTCTCTGTTCCAAGGGAACGGGGAATTGGAGAAGATTTTGCGGAGGAGGAGGTAACGGAGAATGAAGAAAGAGGTGGATGTGGAGGATGAGGAAGGATGATGAGCAAGTAGAAAAACAGGATTAAAAATGCAGCACGATACTTTCAATAGTAAAATATTTACTTTACTCTTAAAACAACAAAAAACATTTTACGGATTCATCGCCCCCACTCCTACCGCCTTCGGTAGAATGGATCGTGGAGGGGGGAGCACGACAGCCCTCGGCTATTCTCGGTTGCTTGACGATCGAAGACGAGCAGAACCGAGAGCGTCCGATCCAAAACGAGAAGAGGAAGGAACTCACAGAAACGCTCGAAGAGGGGGATGAAAAGCGAAGCAGGGGAAGCACTTTCCGTTTCTAGTTTTACAGATGTCGCTAGCATAATTCCTCGTTTCATATTCACCCGCGAGATTCGACTCTACATATCCATCACAACAAAAAACTTTTTAAAAAATAAGTATTTAACTGCAATTGCAATTGTTTTTCAATATTGCGTAAAGGGATTTTTTTTGAACAAATTACTCCTGGTTGAGAAAGTTGCATAAAAGTAAAAAAATAAATAAATAAGAAAAAAAAACCTCGTACAATTCGAGCCCTGAAGAAGAAGAAAAGAAGAAAAGAATTGTAAGAGGAAGAAAGAGATGAAGAAAAAGAGAAAGACAAGGGTGAGAGAAGGCGGAGGTGGATGAGGTGGAGGAGGTGGACGAGGGTGGAGAAAGATCCTATCCCAAGTTAGTGGCTATAGGCTATAGCAGAGCCAACGAGAGTCCGCACCGATCTTTTTTTCTCGATGGCGAGAGACGCGGAGAGAAGAAGAGAGCAGAGGCCAGTCCGCGAGAAGAACTGAGATGGACTAAGAGAGCTGGACCTACCTAATTTACCTCCCAGATAATGCGGCATAATTAAAGCAAAATGTAACGTCGCTGGCAATTAAAACAAATTTATGCGACCGAGATCCGCGATCGGCCCAAGACCCGAGAGGCCCCGCAACCTTCTGGCGTCTTACCTCGTCTCTGGGTTATATAGTAACGTTTCGTTACTGCTTCTGTTGCTCCTGTTGTAGATGTTGTTGTTATTATTATTGTTATCAGTGTCGAATGCACGCGTGAGAATACCTCGAGATATCGAATGCATGCCACGAAACTCGGGGAACTTACAGAGATCGACGCGTGTACGCGAGCATAAAATTATTTGCGATGGGGGTAATAACTTTGGGCGAGAGTTTTTCTTTCCCTTTGGTTATGTCGATGATATTTGTTGATGATAAGGTTTTGCCGGACTAACGACTAACAGCGGCTCGAAGCCTGAACTTTCTTCTCGCACGAGCTGTTCCAACGCGCTAAATTCATTTGCGAAGCCAAAACGAAAAGAAATTGATGCACCGATAGATACACAAAGACGCATAAATAAGAGAGATAAAGCAAGTCTGAATCGTGATCAAAGAAATACAAGGCCTGCTCACTTCGTCTATACGGTTCAGGAGAAATCGCAAATTAGGCGACGTATATAATTATACCAAGAAATCAGACTTTTAAAGCATATTGTGCTGTCTATACGCAATCTTGTCAGTTACCCCTTTTTTGTTATTGGTTTTCTTATGGCCCTTTTAAAAAGTATCATTTGAGTAAGAAATTTTTGGCTAGCACCTTTAATTATCCACTCCATCACCTTCATCGAAAAACTTGACGCGTCTTTGATATTTCATGAAGCAAGCAGACTCGAGTTATGTGCACATGAATGCCTCCATGCCCCAACATCTTAAGTACGTTGAGCAAATTTCGGAAGCGGGGATTCCCCGCATCAACAGGTTGTTATAGCGGTTTCGCATCATAACCTTATGAGCATTCCAGGGAGAGCCAAGAGCCATAAGAGAAACTAACGATCGTAAAAAATATCATAAAAAGCAAGATCGTAAATGATATGAAGTTAGAACGTAAAGGATTCAGTGAAGGATACACAGCATCCTGATAGACTGAGTCGATTCTCGAACTATCGACTCTCACGATTAATTTATTATCCCATTAATTCACTATATTACTCCTACAAGTTACTTAAAATAAATTTCAAAAATATTTCAATGGAAAGAAATTGTGGGAACGATAATATTGTGCGCAAGATTGATCATATATTAACACTTCCGGTCAAAATGTGATTTCACCTGTTTTTCGATGAACGTTTAAGTGCTCTTAAATTTTATTACATCAAAGATCACATTTTTTTTCTTTTGATTTACAAGCTATCAAAATTGTGCTTAAAATGAGCCCAGGTTTAAGTGACTTGATAATTTTTTCTAAAAAGATATTCCGGAGTAGATGATTCCTACTTTTTCAAATTTTCCCGCGTTAGCCCGTTGCCTGTATTGACCAATAAGAAATCAGTTCACGAAATTCAAGATATTTCAATATTCCAGGTGTATGATCTTCTTTTCTTATAATAGGAATATCAATAACTTTTCAAATAAGGAACAGTTTTTTTTTTAATTTATTGAGCTCATCTTAAATATAAACCTCTATAGAGGCTGACAAACTTATTAGTATAATTTTACAATTATTTTCCCCCATTGTGAGATTGTAAGTTTAAAAATATTGTTAACAATTTCAAGATTTTCAGAAATTTTAAGTGATTTCAGGAAATTTGTAGTGATTTTAAGGGATTTCTAGGGATAAAAAGACTTTAAAGGATTTATTTATGGAATTTCAAGGAGTTTTTAGAAGATTTCAGAGAAATTATACAAATAAGAATTTTTCCGCGATTTCTATAAATTTCATAAGATTTTAAGACACCTCAAAGGATCTTAATATATTTTACTTGATTTCTATTTTTAATGAATTTGAAGAGCACAAGTGATACAATTAATTTCCTTCAATTCTCTTAAATATAATTAAGTCACTTTCAATTTTTAAACAAGTTTCATTTTAGTATTATATTCCTGCGATATTTAACAATAAACATTCAAAACGATAAAAAGTCTCGTTCATTTGTCAAAATGCTTTTAAATTAGCTTTTAAAGAATGTCTAGATATTTCGGATAAATTTACAAGCTTGGGGGACTTCGCATTCTACGCCATCGGGATAGTATATATTAATAATTATTAATTAAATATTTTCATACTTCGAGTTACAATTTTTTGAGACTGAGAAGAGTGTGTAAAAAAAGGATTTCTTAATTGTGACGGGCCGGGCCAGAAAGATTGAAATCGTCCCTGAGAGGTGGAAAGGTTTCCGATCCGAGAAATTGGTGTCGTCGCGTTCAAGACTCGCGATAAAAATTTATCGTTATTGGTTTGAACCGAGTGCAATTAATTACAAAGTAGAAGCGAAGTCGCGTTACTCGATTCTCGTGGAAAAAGAAGAAAGATGTTGGTGACGGGGATATGGCGGAGAACAATAAAATGGTAAGGTAAGGTCTACTTCGACTTGAGGATAACGAAGAGGAACGTATGGAATCCACGTCAGCAGTCCCAGGTGTGTGTTTCTATGATCAAAGATTCCGTGACAAATTCTCACTCATTAGAAGTAATTAGATACGAGATTCTCCCTCAGATAACGATAACCAGAAATAATAAAGATCGTTGAAGGTCATAACGGGGCGCTCTCATACCGGTGACTTTGTCGTATCCGACGCGCGAACATATCTATATTCTCAATCTATAAAATTATGAGAGGACGGGATATAGTCTCCATTTCAGTCTGCAGGTATATATACGAGAGCGCGGTTATAATTCAAAAGTTTACGACCACAATAAATTCACTGCCACGCAAAGTTATAGGTAATAAGACGCGACGAGAGACAACGACGTATATCTTCATATCAAATTTTTTAATCTTCGGTGCATCTAATAAGCGTCGCAAAGAACTACATGTGCGGGAGAAATCAACGTCAAATTCTTCTTTGGAAGTCACGTTTGGCATGAGTGGTAGTTTCTAATCTGATATAACAGATTTATAAGAAACGATCTTCTGAAGATGATCATATTTCATTTAATATGAGTAACTCATCTGAATTACCTATATCATAAAAAATGTCGAGATTACATCTAACAGTATGTTAATAGAAATCAAATTTAATCTCGGATATATCATTTTTCCAACTTGACTAAAGTATTTTTTTCTTTTAATGCAGTATAAGACAAAAAAGATTGATTACTTTTTGAATTTGAAATCGACGCCCATGAGTATATTTCGAAAACACCCTTAGGAATCGCGTCCTGCAAAAGCTGCAGCCTAAAGACAAGGAGAATGCGCGAGTGACGTTGGTTTATGAGTCGCGGCAATCGCGAGCCGTATTTGTTGACTCGCTCGTTGGGCTTTTGATCTCGTCAGAATGCGAGATGTCCAACAAAACGGCTTGACTCTCTTCTGCTGTCGCCTATACGGCTTTACACCTGTATTTGTGTATATGGTGGTTTCCAACCTACCTATATGGGGAGACTGGTGGAACCAGCCAAGAACGTCATATCCTGAAAAGCATCATCACTGACACGATGATTATAAGTGCAGGTCCTCGTCCTTCAAAATAAGGGCTTAACAAATTAAACCCATTCAGTTTTCCCATTAAAGAATCTGTATTTCCAAAAATAAAAAGTCTCATATGTACTAAAGGGAAAAAATCCTAATCCTAATGGAAAAACCACTGGTTTGTCAATTTTAACCCAATTAGGACTAAAATTGCTAAAATTGCTAAAATTGCTAAAATTATTCAACCTAGAACTTGAGCCCTGAACTTTTGATATTTATCCTTTTCGTCAAATAAATCGCGAATTGACATAAATACACAAGTAAACAAACTTCCGTTAGAAGGAATCGTACACAGAATTCGAAACTGCAGTTCCGTTTTGGGCGATTGTACTGGTCCGCTGGAGTCGGTTACCAGTGGACACAGTGTAAAAGAATCAGAAGAGAAAGAAAAATAGGAAAGGAAGAAGATTAGAAGAGGAAGAGAAAAAAGGGTGACGGGGGGTAAAAGCGAGGTAAGGCTAGGGGAAGAAAATGTCGCGCCGTGTTTGAAATATCGGAATGCCCGTAGATAAATCCACGTCGAATCAGATTTTATTGCAAGAGGAAAGGGGAATAGCGTCGAGTGGAGGCGAAGAAAGGTGATAGGAAACAGGTCCGGTCTCGCCTCGAGCGAGCTAGCGCACAACTATTTCGTGTTTTTCTCTCCAAGGATCCGAAGAGCCGCTATCGCACCGACATCTGCCTGACAAACCCGCACCATCCTCATGAATACGTCATATCTATTCTTTTGCCACCAAACCCAAAAACCCAAAGACCCTTAAACCACCGCAAACGTCTTTTATTTTATTTTCTTTCTTTCCATACCCTGGGATTTACAGCTAAATGTTTGTATTTTTCTTTTTCGCAAGTGGTGTTTGACATCCGAAGAAATGTTGCACATTTACAATGTGTAATTTATACGATGTTGATTCAAAAGTAGCTGACAAATATGTAAAAACGATTGGGAAATTATATATTAATAATTATTTTTCTTCAAATAAACATCGACAACCTTGAAAAATGCCTAATATTTTCTAAGATTATATGGAAACTGATTTATAAATAAGGCTAATAATAAAAAATGAGTTAATTAATCGACTACCTCCATATGAACAATTTGAATAATTCTTTAAAATTGTGATTAAAGATTAAATGAGTAATATGATTTGGAGAGGCTAATAAATTTTCGTATGTTCAAAGAAATTAATCAGCAATGATAAAATTTAATATATGATAAAAAATGCAGGTAAGAAAGGGAAAATGTAAATGGGCGTGATAAATTTCTGGGATTGAATGGGGCTAAACTTTAGGTAAATGGTTGAAGGGTCTGCGCTCGTAGTAAGATGTACCGTTAGTGTTGGAAGGGAAGATACAGGTGCAAATCCTGGCGCCGGCGCCACCTCATTCCAGCGTCCTAGAGTAGAGTAGAAGACCACCCTTCATTCGCGTCTATATACCTGTCTTCCTCACAATAGATTAAGCGATCCTTACGCAAAAATTACGAGACAGCACCCATAATAAACTTTCCAGTTTCCCACCTACAGGAAACCTCCTATATTTCATTGTATTATATTTTCCCGTTAATATCTACCTGGGACATAATGTCATCGATGATGATAAATACCAGAATTTTTGTTAATTACAATTAAAACCATTTTTCCAAGTGAGCAATCGTCAATTTATGAAAAGGGTACAGTATTATTTAAAGACACAAATTCTAATAAGCCCTTTACATTGAATGTAGCGCGTTATCTATTAATGAGTTTATGATGCTAATAACTTGAAAAGTAAACATTCATAGGGGCTCATTACATACATTTTGTCATTGCAATTGCGCACAGCTGTGCATAGAAAACTTTCCATCACTAAATAATGACACTAATAAAGCCAATGCCGCTTTAAAAACTTGAGAATAGAGTCTTTACTCTATAATTAATAATTCTCTAATCTCTCTAGTCTTTAGCCCCGCTTGGGAGCAAAGTGTCGTTAACAAGTCTTCTCTCGAACAGGTTTGTCCCTCGTATTCGTATTCTGATAATAGTCAGACTAATTTAAAGCAGAAGGTTGAAAACCGGCCGAGTACGGAATGTTTCAGGTGTTTCCGTGGACCAGACTCATTTATTCAAAGAGGATCCACGGAATAGTAAACGCAAGGGAGCCTCAGGTCACTCAGAAACACCTGAAATGAACAGAGAGAGAGAGAGAGAGCGTGGGTCGAATCTCATTCATACATCGTGCTGAAGTGCCGACACCGACCGTTGCGTTGTGGCATATCCCCTCGCTCCCACTTTGATACTCACGAGTCCTCCCTTTGCCCCTTTACCCCTAAATCCCCCCTAACCACCAATTCACCCCGCCCCGGTGCAGTCGTCGTTACTCCCACGGCCCACCTGTTCTTTCTTCGTTTCATGGAGTACATAGTAGACCATAACCGACTGCGAAATGCGCTTGAAAAATCGTGTAAGCATTGTCAAGGATAATGATAATAGTTGCTACACCTGTAAATGCACTTAGACCTCTTCATTTATTTAGTATAAAGCTTTATATTGCTGTTTAATGTTTAATACTTATATATGGTTCATTGTAGACGAAGATGCCATCTCAGTTCTTCCTAATAGTTGTTGTGATTTATATCAAGGGATCGATTCAAGTAACCGTCAAGAATTAAAAACTGATCAAAGATTCGTAAAAATGTCCAAGGATTTCAAAAAATTTTGAAAAATTTGAAAGATTTTTCGATATTAGGAAAATTGCGAGCTATGTATCTTACATGCTTTTAAACGATTTCTAGAGATTTCTGATAAATTCACAGTTTTGGGAGATTTCTAATCCTAAGCCATTGGGAAATTATGTATTTCCCAATATAAATTATTTATAATAAATCGATTGTCACCGATTTCGAAGTATTTCTTTTAAATGATCGGTATTAGAACTACAAGTCCGGAATAATCTTACAGGCCATCAAAATCAATGTTGATACTGATAAGGAACATGTATAATTAGTTTAAGTTGAAATCTAATTTGTTAACTAAAAATGTTGAAATATCCCATAAAAATAATATCCGCAATAAATAATGATCACATTTTAACAATTTCTGTTGTTATAAACATTTTCATAAACAATTAGAAAAAGCTTTGCCTTCTTCATAGGCATAATATGTTGTTTTCCCCGAAAAATGGGTTTAAAATAAGTTCAAGAGATTAATTAAAATATCAAAATTCTTGTTGTAGAATGGGATTTTAATGAGAAAAATGTTGAAAAGTGCAAAAAAATAATGATACATTGAAAAAATTGAACGAAACAGGCTCGGTCTCTTATAAATGAATATATAAATAAATATGTACTTATAATGCACGTTAATTAATTTATTAATTGCTCTAATAAAATAGTGAGGAATCCGTGTAAATTAAGAATGATCAAACACAGGAAAACGAGTGATTATAATTATGTAAGTTTCGAATTTCTACTCGAGGCTGGCATTTGTTCTTCGGTGCATCTTGTACACTTACTTGTATACCGACTGGCTTTCACTTAACATATTTAACCTTATTGCCGCCCATAAATCAAACGCATTCAGTCGGGTCGTATGAACGTATTAGGAAGATTTACGACACCGACGTTAAGTAATATCACGGTTGGCAGTAGTTATAATTTACATTGAAGCTCAAATGACCTTTATTTGCAAAATAATCAAATATATTTCATAAGCATAAGATTTCTTATTCAGTTCTTCAAATTAACTGTATCGTATATATATATATAGAAAGACTGAAAACTCTTCAATGTTTGTGAGATTTCAGCTTTCGTGATTCGTCTCTTCTCCACACATTTAAAGGCTGCGATAATCAATCACGCGCGGGCGTGGGACGTAACAATGAACCATTGTTGGGAATCCATTAAAACCTTATAAGCGAATTTTTAATTGGAGCTAATGGAGTTACACAGGAATTTGCAAAGTGAATATGGTTTCAAAATTTGTGTGAAATAGCAGGTATCACTCATAAATTATAATTAAATAAATAATAAAATTGCATTAGTTATAAAAATTTTAATATTAATATTGATTAATAAGAGTCATAATAGTAATGAGAGTATATTAGAATTGTATAAAGATTTATGGAATATTCAGTACGTGGCACAGTTTCTTTTATATATCTTATTGATATTTACAGTATAACGTAATTGGCATCTAGTTGCATATTTATAAATATGCTCTCTCGATGGCAGTCAACTCACGTTTGAATGAACATGTCTCTATGACTGGCATTATCTATTGATTCCTTTTAACTTGTCAGCTCGATATGTGAAACGCAGGCAGGTTCAATGAGCTTGAGAAATAGAAACTATATGCGTTTTATTTCGCACTGTGTGTGCACACTCAACAGATAAGATTTCATATGTTTCAATTTCTACTGCTATTAAAAAATTTCTAGATATTTCGGATAAATTTGTAAGCTTGGGAAACTTTGTATCCTACGCCATTGGAAGATAATATATTAATAATTTTTTTTCTTTAAATTTTCAGTTTAAAATCGGAATGGGATGTGTTATGCTATATTCGTCCGAAATCGGAAAACTTCCGTTACGTCGTTAGAATGGTGAATTTACCCGTATTCGAATTTTCTTGCAAACCCTGTTGAGCCTAGATCGGACCCGACCGAATGACCCGATAATTTCGATTTCCTGATTATAACTTGTGCTCCAATACTCCAATAAAACAATTTCCTCCAATATAACTCACCCTAATCTAACTCCCTTAATTTTTCAACCCTTTACCGAAAAAACTCTATTTTACCCTTCTCGACCTCAATTTCTTTTTTCTTATTCGATCTCAATTTCCTTTTCCCTAAAACAAAATCGATCTTATGCATCTTCAATCCTGATACATAAGGATTTTCATCTCCTTCAAGTATCCAAGGCGAGCGCTATACATATTTACAAATCCCCGATGCCGATGGTAAGTATAAGTGCATCGTCTTGCATCCATCGAGGTTCAAGGAGTGCCGGTACTTTGGAAGGAGAACGGGGGCGTTCGTACTGTATACGTTGAATCACAAGGGGGGTGAAGGAGGGTAAAACGATCCGCAGTGAATTATGCGCTCAGACAGAGCATATAAAATCATAGAGACACGAGCGGCTTCGCTATAATAATGCATAAGGAGGCGGAGTGCTGGGAGGGATAGGCCACGCCTCCCATTTTCGATCCCCATAGTGGGGGATGCATTCCGCTGCCTGGAGGGGGACTAAGATAGAGGAGCAAAAGAGAGCGAGAGTTCCCCTTTAAAAGAGCAAGAGAGAGGAGCAATGAGAAAGACTCCAAGCTCTAGGTGGGGGTGCCATCGAGAGAGAGAGAGAGAGAGAGAGAGAGAGAGAATTCTAGACAAGGAGAGAATTCGACGAGAATTACGCTCCGCGCCTCTTGGAACTCATTCAACGTGAGTCTACTACGGCGAACGCTTGCTGCCGTACGCGGTCTCGTTTTTATTTAATATAAAAACCGCTTTTTCATAAATATGAGACTCCTGCGAAAGTTGAAAAATCGGTGTCGGGGTTCGGGTCCGCGGGAAAATTGGAAAAGAGTGTGAAAAGGAGAAAGTATAAGAGAGGAGAAAGGTTAAGAAAGGAGGAAGGATACAGGGAAGAAAGGAGGAGAAAGAATAGGAAATAGGAAGGATACAAAAGGAGGCAGGATAAGAAAGGAAGAAAGATAAGGAAGTTAAGGATAAGAAAGGACAGGAACGACAGAGGAAGAACGGATACGAGGAGGAAGGAAAAGAAAGGTGTGAGTGAGTGAAGTGTGTGGAAGTGTACAAGGGTGGACCTTAATGGTGTAGGTGGTTCGTGGAGGGGAGAAGTTGGGGGTGCGTATGGAAGTGGTAGGGGTGGTCAAAGCGCGCGCAGGGAATCCCCTACCCTTAGTTTTCTCGTGTGGAGAATAGCAAGGGATAAATAAAAAGAGAGAGTGGAGGAGAGAGAAGAAGGTGGAGGAAGAGGAGGAGGAGGAGAAGAGGGGGGCGTCGCGACGTCAGGCCCAGAGCTGGTCCGTCCGTCGTCCGGCCGACTCGAGCATCAGAACCGCGGATTTCGCGAGATATAGACACGCGAATATAGGTGCAAACACACACACACACATTACACACGCGTCGTCGCGATAGACGCACACATGCGAATCTATGCACGACAAATGTTCTCGCACACACACACATACATACCCATTTTAACCGGACAGTGCCGTCGCGAGTACAATCATCGTCGCACCGCCCGATCGCGATGATTGATCGTCCTGGAGACGTGTGAACCAAAAAAATAGTTTGGATTTGGAAAAATTGAAGCTTTATCAAAATAGTGCATCAAAATTAGTGTGTTTGATTCTCCCACAGTCGAGGACGACAGGAGGATCAGCGAGTAAGGTTTCTTATGGATTACAGATCAAGTTGACCGGAAGCTGTCCTCGGAAAAGAGGACTGTAGAATTGTATCAACTAGGTTGTTCCTCTGAGCATGGAAGAACCATTATGGGAAAAGTGGATTCTACGAAGGGGGTTGGATATAAAATATAGCATAGTGTTAGCATAAGGTATACAGTGTTGAGTAGTGATTCCGAGTGAACTGACAATTGCAGAACGGATGAATGTCGGAAGAAGCTTTGTGAGAAGTGTGAGACTTGAGGTTTGATTACCTGGAGTTTGGGAATTGTGATTTAGGGAGGTTTAAGGGACTTTTAGTGGGGTTGAAGAAGGTCGATTTGTTTGGATCGACGAAGTTGTCGGACCGTCGGCACGAATTGAGTGGACGCGCCGATTGGTGGAGTGTATAATTATTATCAAGAGGCAGAGGGATGACACGGAGAAAGCAGGCTCGTCCCAATCGTGCCCACCTCGAGGACGATTTTGTCCAGGGATCTCTCGAGATTTTTCCCCAGAGAACATTCGAAGATGATACCCGTAAGTCTCATGTTCGTTTATGTTTATTCTAGAAGGTGGTGACTTGATAAGTGTTTGTTGAGATAGGGGGTTGGTCTCGGGAGAAAAGTTCGGTTCTGCTAACAAGTTCTCGTGGGGAGAGAATATGCCTCCCGAAAAGGTTGGGTAGAAAATAAAGTTTTGACAATCTATTTTAATATTGTCGGTTTAAGAAAAAGAAGAAGAAAAAGAAATAAAAAGTCCCTTGAAACCGAAACATCATCAAAAATTGATGACAAAGGTTGTTGCGGTACATGAGAAAAGGATTATTATCATTAACACAAGTTACGAATGATTCTTGCTCAATTCAATCTAATTTTTCCCTATTATTCTCGATTGTTAGTCGAACATTTTTCCCACGCTTGCCAATAAAAATCCACATTGCACAAGAGCGTCAGCTAATTACATTCAATAGCAAATGCAAATTTTAAGGAAAATATCAAATAAATTCTTTTTTCTTGAAGCTCTCACCTTTGGCCATTAATTGACATGGCCAATGGCCGATCGTTATCCCTCAATTATCACGAGTGCGTGAAATTTGCCACCAAAAAGAGAACCTGGAAGTAAACCACCGCGGAAAGCGTGTTGTTACACTCTTTTAGAACAGATCAGTAATGGCCGTATTGGTATTGGTCTTTGAAAATAAAACATATATTTAAATCCAGAGATTCGAGCTTATTTCCTTCTCAATAAATTGCTTTACAAATTGAATTGATTTCGTCGTAGTCTCTCTTCAATAAATTGTATTACAAATTCTTACGTTTAGATTATACTATACTTTCTTTTACAATGCAGTTTTTATAGGGATGATAGTTTAGAAAGGAAAAAATAGGATAAAATTTCATTATTAATCAAAACTTGAATAAAGATTCTGAAAGCTATTACTGCAGAAAATGTTTCCTTCTCAGAAAATGTTGAGAAAAATTCAAATTTCTTTATCTTTATCTCACCGCAATGAAAATCGTTTCATCGTTTCATCGTTTCATCGTTTCTACTCCCGAAGTCGATAAAAGTCGGATTTCGTTGATAGTGGAATTGTAGTGCGGCGCTGATGACAGTATAACGCCTTTCATGCTGAATCGGGTTAGCGAAAATTGTCTTCACATCTATATGAACTATATGTTCTTGTCACTTTAGTGTTCTATAGTCACTTAAAGTTGTATAGATGTTTACACTTCCAATTGTAATCTCTACAATTCCAATTTGCTTTATACATAAAAGCTCAAAGCTAGAATTCGAATGAAAGAATTGGAAACATTTCTTTATCAAGGAAAGGTTTTTTACATTTCGATAAATAAAAATATCGATAATAAAAAATTTAAATACGTGAATTATTTTCATCCAAGTGTATAAATTTAGACGCTTTGGGATTGGAGTGTCTTGGATCTGACGGATGTGTGATAGGCGATGAGTTTCGCTGAATTAATTGCGTGGCATGCGATTGAGTCGTTCCGCCAAAGGAATTCATGTCGCGCTTCGACAACGCGGTGCGATAACCTCGAAGAAAGAAATAGATTCCGCTTTTATGTCCGAAAGATCACTTGTACCTTGTCGTTTGCACCTATCCTTATGAACAATTTCTTCAAGGTAAAAGATATATTATATTTGTCTTTACGAATTTTACGAGTTTATATTAAACGCGCCTTCTCAACCGGTCTTTAGTGATTATTTCTTTAATGAATCGCATTATGGATTAATTAATTAGCACGACCCCCCTGCCCGAGGGAGGCAGTACTAATTAATTAATTTATAAATATAAGTGGTTATTTTTTGGAATGGTTACTCTGAAGAAAAAGTCATCACTATTTCCGATATATTTTCTCACTTGATAAAATGAATTTTTATATATTGAAACGAGTTTTGGAAATCGAACTTTGACTAGACTCCATATAAAAATCTTGAAATATTACGCTGCAAAGTGATTTTGAATTGTCTCTCGACATATTCAGCTATTACAATAAATCTTAGCATGGATATTGCTTGCGTCAGAATTGTTAGCTGTTTAAATCACCTGATAATAAGCAACGTATATATCTCCAGATAGTTGGGTTATCTCAATGATTTCAGTTGGATCACATCGCGAATCTTGAGGCGTGTGAATATTCATTTCGAATATATCTTGACATAATTTACAACAATATTCATTCCTGAATTCTGTCCATCCCAATCAAATTCTGTCATGAGTGAAACTTAAATAAAAATCTCGAGATATTTCATGTAACCGGGCGTCGACCCCCATTCATAATAAATTGAGTTTCACCATTTCAAGTCGAATATCGAACCTCGATAAGTAGTTAATATTTTCTACTTCCAATGCTTCCATAAAACTTTTAAATCAGAGTGAATTTTTAGTGTTTGGAAAGATACCAAAGGTCCAAATTGCATCATAAACATTTTATGAGAAACCATATCAAGAATAAAGGAAAGGAATAAGTGAGAAATTGATAATTCAATTTTCAAGCATTGTTTGAAGAAAACTGGTGTAATTATGTGTTTCGTGTTAATAGGAAAGTATTGATCGCAAATATTGGTAAATACAGTTTCGTGCAGTCATTCTGTTGACAGCCGCAGTGCGCGGAGGGTTGAACCTCATGTCATGTGCGAAGTGACGTGAAACAAGTAACTAAGGACCGGCTAACATCTGACTTACAGCGTTCGCATATTAATAGCTCCTAATAATATACGTGACCACCCGCTGCTTTACTCCAAGCGCCGTTTGTTGCCTGGACAATAACGCTATTAAGTTTCACGTCGACACATTTCAAGATGAACCGAAACCGCAATACATGAATGAACGTAAATTCTACAATTCACCACAAAAAAATAAACGCTTGCACACGTTACGTTACTACAAAACCTAAACAACAAGTCTGCTAGTGATGCATGTCAAGCCTACAAAAAACGCTCGTGATCAATCGAAATCAATCAAAACTTTTCAAATCCGAAAATGAGATGTTCGTATCTTCATTTCTTTCTATTCGTATCGTTTTGTTTGAAAATGATAATTTAGGTATATGTACTAATTACAAACAATTTTTTTGATTTTAGAACGATTATTTTCTTCATGAGTCAATTCGAACCGATCTGAGTATTGAAAAAATTAATAATTTTTAATAAGTTTTTATCGAAATCGATTAAAACTTGTCAACATTTCCGAGATGAGATCGTCGTATCTTCATTTCTTTCTGTACGAATCGTTTCGTTTAAAAATGATAATTTAGGGTATATGTAACAATTGCAAACAATTTTTTCGATTTTAGAATGTCAATTCCCCAAAAATTGAAAATTTATCCGAAATGTCTAAAAAGATTTGAAAAGCACATGAAACTGCTCGCAACCTTTGTCGACCGTTTTGCTCGGGTGATCGCTCAACATGCATCACTAAATTCTACAGCGGATTAAAGATAAAAGATTTAAGATAAAAGATTCTAATTTGGGATGAATGTCATTAATTAATTGTCATTGACTCCATAAATTGAGATTTTTAATTGATTGACAAAAGAGCCCAGTATTATTAAATTTAAGTGCAAGTTTTGCTCACTGATTAATCTAAATGTAAACTTTGTATGTTGATGTAAGATTTGAATGGTGATATAAAAGTTGAAAATTCTTGTTCCACAAAATCAGTTTTACGATATAACGGAGGAAAATGATGGACGTAGACCTCGCTAAATGCATCCAGGCTCGGGCACTTCTTACATATTCATTTGCGCTCCTTTACAGGCAATAAACGCAAACTCCGCCGTCTCATGCACCTGCAACGTTCGTT
This sequence comes from Synergus japonicus, assembly GCA_900474275.1. NCBI lineage: Eukaryota > Metazoa > Arthropoda > Insecta > Hymenoptera > Cynipidae > Synergus > Synergus japonicus. Next base: position 30,113 of record UCOH01004402.1, on the reverse strand, counting down.
GCACCGGGTTCTTAGTAATAATCCACCACTATCGAATAATTCTTATTGATATATACATACTCATGTCCTCTTTAACGTTTCCGTAATCGGGAATAAGCATTTCAATTTGAGATAGAGGATCCTCGAAATTACCTACTGATTTATTTTAAATTCGGTTTGATAGGTAAAAGGAAATTATTTTAATTTTGAGAGTGATGCAAGTTATTGCGATTTTATCCACTTCCGAAATGAGATTGCAAATTATATTTAATTGTAATTTATTATTCTTGAATCTTGAATCTAGCAACTTTTTATAGATTCCAGCGACTTTTTGTAGATTTTCTTAGTTTTTTATCCAGTTTTATATTCTAGATTCGATATAGATTACGGGAATTCAAGTACACTGACAATATTAATTGGTCAACAGAAAAACAGGCGGTTTCAATTTTGTTGCATCCTATTCGAAAATGAGACGTAATTTGTCTTAAATTCGGATTTGGTCTCATTTTGAAGAACCGAGTTTATAAGTGTGTCACAATTCCAATTTTAGAAGCTTGAAGAATCCAAAATTTCTCATAAACCAAATATTTTTGCTTTCTCTGCCAAGACAATTACGCCAATAAAAATGACTTTCATAAATAAATTGAGATCTAAATCAGTTCGTCGAAACGTCATTTCTGCGGTTTGCCAAATTTCACGGAATGTAAGAAACATCTGATTAATGCCAAAGGACAATTCAAAACCTAAAGATTCCAAAATTTATCATTTTTTATGATTTTATTTAACATTTTTTACAAAAATTTTATTTAACGTTTTTTTTTTTTTTTTTATATCCTTGAAATTTAATCATTTTTATTAAGAAATATTGAAAGGCGATGCATTTGTAAGAGTTACGGACGCGAATGGCAAGAATATATAGAGAATTGAATGAAAAAAGAGAAGATGTGGAAAAGAGATAGACGGAGTGAGGAATCTGGAAAAAAGCATCGTTGCTGACTTACCGGTTTCTTGCCCTTTGTCGCGAATATTTTCGGTCGGCCCGCGTGGATTTGAAAATGTGTGGGTGTCTCCTTGCGACAACCGTGTCTGCCAACCCCAACCTACTACCATATCTATCTCTTTTCTGCTTTTATCTCTTTTATTCGAATTCATTTATAATTTAATTACTTTACCATTTTTATTTCTTCCTTGATTACATGAAATCGTTCAATTTTTTTTTACTTATACTCTCGACCCATCTTTCCTTATCCTCAACAAAAGTAATCACAAATGTTTCTAATTTAAAAAGTATAATTTGTGAAAATAGCATTTTTGTTTATTTTCCTTTTGCAGTATCTTTTAAGTCCTCTTAAATTTAATTAAATTCATCAAAGATTACACCGTAAAAAATTTCTTTGGAGATATTCCCTAAAATTGCTGGATGGCCAATTTTTGCAAACTTTCCGAAATTTTACAAAATAGAAAAAATACTGGAAATGCTTTTAGAAAATATTACATCCAATTTTGTGGATTTTTCCCAAGAGTTTTTAAAGAAAATTCCCGAAATTCTCTTGAAAAGGAAAGGGAAGGGTGACGGGTAAAAAATGTTCCAAAAAAAGTTACGTCATTTATGACTCGAAATTCAAAATCTTTCAGACTTTTTAATAAAATTCCTTAAAATTTTAGTGAAAACAATTTTCCCCAAAAAAAATGTAAAATTATTACTCTGTATTGTGCGAAGGCTTAAATTTTTATGTCAAAAAGTTCAGTAGAAAATTAGTACTAAAAATCAAGGGAATGTAAATTTTAATACATTTATACAGACAGGAAAAATATTTAAATATGTCCAACTTTTTTGTGATAATTTTAGGTCCTCGCAAAACTCAGGGTCATAATTTTATAAATACAGCAATAAGTTTGTAAAATTCTATGAAATTTGTCAGATTATGAGATTCTACTAAATTTTCTTTTAAAATGAACGTAAGAAATTGAAAAAAAAATGTTAATTATTTCGAAAGTTATTGATATGATTATAAAACATGGAAGTTTTGATGTTTTTATGCAATAACTATTTAAAATATTGACAGTGACTTCGTCCTGGGCGCATTTTTAAATTCTTTAAAATCATTGTAAATGTCTTGAATAATTATAAGCATTTCGAAATCCTTTAGAATTAATTAAATCACAATTATTATACAATACTACAATTATAATGTATAATAATTATTATTATACAATAATATCCATAATTTGGTGAGATTCTACAGAAATTTACTTATTGATATTTGCAAAAACATTGTTCTGAAAAGGTCATGTACACTGTAAAAAAAAAACTTCAATTACTTTAGTTGAAGTTTTTTACAATTACCGTAGCTGAATGAATATTCAATGAAAAGTAGTTGAATTTTCAATAAATTTCTAACAGTGTACCTACTTGTAGAAATATCTCAAGTCGTGATCAATCCAAATCGAGATGAGATGTTCGTATCTTCATTTGTGTTTCTGTTCGAATCGTTTCGTTTAAAAATTGTAATTTAGGGTATATGTAACAATTGCAAACAATTTTTTCGATTTTAAAGTGATTATTTCTGATAAATTTATGTGAAAAAAAACAACATTTTTGAAGGTTCTCGATCCTTATTTGAAGGAAAATAATAATTAATATATAATTCCCCAATGGCGTAGGATGCCAAGTTCTCCAAACTTAAAAAATTTATCCGAAATGTCTAGAAATTTTTTAAAAGCACATCAAAACACTCGCAACAGTTTAAACAAATATCTCGACTCAACACTAAACAGAATCCGAATCATGAAGATTTCGAAATTCTGTTCTAGAATTTAAAATTGCAAACTCATTCCAAATTCTCCGTAGTTCCGACCGTGTGAAAAATTGAAAGTGAATGTATAATTTTATTTCTGGAGATGTAATAGTCTTTGGTAACAAAGCCACGATTGCTTTTCAAATTGAGTGAGTTTTACATTGTAGCCAGTAGCGGAATAATGTTGGAAATTAAGACTTATATATAGATGGGATAGAAAATCTGAAAAGGTGAACCAGAACACTAATGGATTTTCAGTGGATATCGATATAGGGAACATATCTTTATGCTCAGCATTTGCGAGAGGCTGATGAGATTTCGATCGACCGTCAACTTCTGAATGGTCGATATAGAATGGAAGTTATACCAGTGATCCGAGCGCGATCCGAGGTGATTTGCGCAAAAGTCAGAAGAAATCGACCATTATCGAGTCTCAGTCTCTTCAGTTGAGGTAAAGTCGCAGAGTCACGTTCCAGACTTCGAGTTGGCTCTATGAAAACCTGAAGGCGTCAGAGACTGCTCGTCTGTACCGACACCTGTTCCATAAAAAATTAAACGATATCGTTGACTAGAATCGTCGAGCATTGGTTTCATTCAGTCAGCCGCTACACGAGATATTCGAGTAATACATTTACAGTTCAAGAGAAACGAGATACATTTGTGAGAGTCTGAGTCAAATTAACATTTATCTCAACAGGCGTCCTGAATTATATTTCTCATGGCATATTTACTGACGTGCTAAATGAGGAGGAATCAGAAAGTTTGTTTTGGATAGTAAGTTAAATCGTTTTTCAGAAAGTCAATAAACTCGTCATTTCATAATACACTTTCTGATACAACTCATTTGCAAATATATTTTATTTATCTTTATTTAGTTAATGTCGCTTGAGAGTCGCAATCGTCTCTCCTCTTTTCTTCGGGTTCCGTCGGAAGCATTCGCAGAATATATTTTCTTACTCGTGAATCACAATTCGCTTATTTAAAAAACAAACGGATTTATGAATATTAATGCCTCATTTATTAATTAATTAATTAATTAATTAATCAGCTCAAAATATAGAATACTGCTTTTGGAGTAAATATATAACGTAAATTTCAAAGTAAATTACAAAGACAATTACAATGAATCTTTAAAGTCATATCTTGAAAAAAATGGAACAGTAGAGTGTACTAGTTAAGGTTGATAAGTGTTAAGTATTTTGCTTATTTAAATGGTATATATTATAGATTTCTACATTAATTTGCATGTCGCTTATCTATAGACCATTTCACATGAAACTATCAAGTATTTACATCATAATTAAATAAACTTTGCTTTAAAATGTTTGTTGTGTGATCAGTGAACATAGATTTGAAATTATTTTAAAATTGATCGCAATATTATTAGTTTTATCGATTATCAGAATCCGATCTCGTTTTATCCTGATTGGAACAATAACATCGAACAGTGAGGGACTATATAGAAGAATCGTATAGTTTCTGTAAAGTGCCGAGCTAGTTTGACCGATCCGCTAATTGGGCAAAGCGGCGCGGCGCACAGAGGAAGTCGAGTAATTTGTTGCCAATTTCACGTTGATGATGGTTTTGCACTCGCAATATATCGATGGCTCTTCTTCTCGCGGTTATCAAGAAGCCCAAGACAGAAAATGAAGAATCAGATAAAGGTGAAAGAAAGAGAATTTCGCGCCATGCGCGAAAGAACCCGAACTTCAAGTGTGGATCTCCATTTCCGCCTCGCCGACAACCGCAAAAACAGAATGATGGATGAAATCTGATAATCCAGAGTTTATTTCAATGAAATATGGAACTGGTTTGAAAAACTCCATTCCAATTTGGAAATAAGATAGCGATCACTTTACTAATTCTTCACATATTTAAATTACTAGCACCTATGATCCGCGCGATTAATTTCTTATACTTTTTGCACTCATTTTGATTAAAATAAGATTCAGGGGATTCTAAACAATTTCAAATCAAAGGGTTAAACATTTTTCATAGGGATGTCACGAGTATGCAAACTAATTAGGAATTTTTCCTTTTCTTTAACTTTAACATTAACGTCCTACAAAATCTAGTGAAATTCCTTTAAAGTTTGATTTTAGAACGATGATTTCTGATAAATTTATGTGAACAAACAACATTTTTTAAGGTTCTCAATCTTTATTTGAAGGAAAATAATAATTAATATATAATATTAAATTATAAATTCAAATTCCTTACAATCCCACAATTATTATACAATAATATGAATAATTTTCTGAGATTCTAGAGAAATTTATGAAATATCGTTAAAACTCATAAAATTCTTGAAAATTTATCAAAAAAAATTCTCAAATAATTTCTAGTTTCCCGGTACATACAGCTATTCATTCGGTTTATAATGCTAATTATACTCAATTACATATCTGCTCTGAAAATTGGTATGTTTTGTTTGTTTCGCTGCACATTCATTTTCGATTTTTGAAGCAATGGAGGTTTTCTATGGCGGCAATTCTTTTTGGTTATTGAAAAGCACGTGGGTCTGAATCTAAATGAAAGTTATGACGACGAATGTCGTCGCTTGGAGGTTCGACTAAAAAGAACGAAGGATGAGGGCTGAGATTCTATAGTCCCAGGCATATCCACTTACATGTGCGACATTATGGTTGCACTGCGTTTTCGTAGGTAGATTCGATTCAGATAAAACCGCGTATGAAACGATTGTAGTATTCACGTGTGTGTGCCAGATTTCATTGTTTAGGTGCATCTAAATTGAGCTATCGACTGCAAAACTACAATTTCAGTGCCGGATTACAGTGGCTTTCATTATTTCAAATGTATCGCCCCCAATCTTGAAAAATCCTTCATTTACATTGAAAACTCATGTCAAAGTCTTACAAATTGTCAATACATAAAAATAAACACTATTGAATTATTTTACAGAATTTTACGAATTTTTCGTAAGATTTCTTGGCTCGACATGCACCACTAGCTCTGAAGTTAAACAATATTTTGAGGTCGTGGGAGCAGAGGTTCGGATTGTGGGAGATCTTGGCGATCCTGTGGTTCGCGATTGGTCGCAAAAAGGGCGAATATGAACCGTCATAGAGGGAGTCGCATTAAGGCTGCTTTCGCGACTCGCTTCAGCAATAATTGGCGACCTTCCCTCTTCCGCGAAGGAATGCTCCATGGCATGTTTTGCGCTTAAAGCGTCTCAAGAGAGGAGTCCCGAGTCTCCCGATCCCGAGTGCTTTTAGCATGTATATGCCTTGTGACATAATGACGGAAGACGCGGAATGACGGAATGACGGAATGACGAAACGGTGGAACGCGTCAATATAAATAATATCGCGTAATTGTACCCACAGTCGGTGACATGTAAGAGGCCGCCCGGGAATCTCAGATGATTGTTGGTGCCCATTTGGTCTCCCAGTATCGTCAATAGTTTCTTCATTGTTTTTTTGTTTTTTTTGTTTTTTTTTTACCTCCCTTTCTTCACGTACATTTCGGACCACTGAACTTCGTCAAAACATCATGTCAACGAAATACGAATCCAAGTGACAAGATTTTATCTTGGAACTTTTTTTGTTAGTATAGAAGTAGTGTTGTTGTAGTTGTAGTTGTAGTTGTAGTTGTAGTTGTAGTTGAGTAATATATAAAATGAATTTGTCTTTGACCCAAATTTTCTCTTTTTGGAAATGTAATCGATTGAAAATAGCAAATTTTATAACCACATTCTTTATAAGTATAAAAATAATTTTCTCAGAAGGATAGAGCCATGCCTAATTGGTCCGAGGCTCTGACCATACTTTTGAGCAGGTCTTGAAATGACAAGAAAACTCATCGATCCGTATAACGCGCGTAAGGCACCGCCGATCTTGGCAACAACTCGGAATCTGTCGTAGATCATTCCTGGAGGAGACTTCTTGATCTCAAGACGATCCTGCCCAACCAATCCATAAGGCGTCCGACGTATGGCAAAGAAATTCTTGAATTTTCATGGAAACTGCTGCGACACCTGATGCACGAGAATGCGAAAAAGTGAACTTCGATATTTCACTGTCGCTGCGACACTTTTTACTAAAGTGCTTCTTACTATATTGCCTTCATCCAGAACCAGCTTGTCAGCAGCTTCATTTTCATCGTAAACGACTATATAGATCACGATCCGCAATAAGAAAATCGGGACTGAAGTTTGTCCACAAAATTTAATTGGATGTGCTGCTGCAATTATTTCCTTATTCTATTGACTGAATTATTTCCTTATTTTATTTATTTATCCTATTTAAAAAAAGTTATCTATACCATGCATCTCGAAAATAACAAAAACGTTATTGAAAACAATTGCTGTCAACATTTTTATATTAAGACAGAGAATATACGAATTTTACGAACATTATTGAAATTTTAGGAATAATGGTATTTCAAAGAATTTTATTAAATTTGTTGTGATTTTCAGAAATTTTCAAGGATTTTACGAAATTTCATTAGTTTTTCTGGTATTTTCAGATATTTAATGAGATTTTCTTCCATTTTGAATAATTTTAAGGAATTTAAAAGGATTTTGCGAAATTCATTGGGATTTTCATAATTTTAAAAGGATTTCATCAGGCTTCATGGGATTTTAAGTAATTTTAAAGGACTCAAGGAATTTTATTAAATTTATTGAGATTTTATGTTTAAAAGAATTTTATGACCATATTAAGTAATTTTATGGACTTTTAAGGAATTCAAAGGATCATTAAATTTTCATGATTTTTACGTGATTTCAAAAGATTTGATAAGATTTCATTGGATTTTCTTGCATTTTAAGGGATTTTACAATATTTCATGATATATTGAGTAATTTTATGAACTTTTTAAGGGATCAAGGGATCATTGGATTTTCAGGAATTTTACGAGATTTCACAGAATTTCGAAAAATTGTAAGAACTTGAAAAGAATTTTGGTAAATTTATTGTAATTTTCAGAAATTTTACGGGATTTCATGAGATTTCATGGAATTTTCAATAATTATACAAATTTCTGATTTTGAATATACGTTTCGATATCGACTGACTTTTGTTATGAAAGTTGGATGTCAGGCGAGAATTTATTGAGAATCGTCGAGTTCTGAAAGCGTGCACGCAACACTGAAAGTGATGGGAACGGGAAGAGTAGGCGTCAGCGTCGGTTAGTAATAAGCCCGGGGGTACGTTGGAGGTGCGGTATTAAAGCTGGTTATTAGGTAAATATGCCCCTGGTGCACGGTGGTCGCGAGGCAGCGCTAGATAACCCTTTCGCACTAGAGGCGTGGGCGTCAAATAATATGAAGCAACCCTTAAACGGCTGCTTTTGATGTGTCGTCGCTTGGACGCACATTTTAACGCGCACCACTCAGCCCGGCCAATTTAAACGCACCCCGCTCTTCAGAACAACCCTCCTCTTCATCTGACTCGTCAAATTCGCTGATTCCTCTTCTCACTCCCTCTCCCCTCTACCCCTAGTTCCGCCACCAATTCATCCCAGAGTCACCAATGCTAATCCGAATGCATCCGCACAAATTCACGTCATAATCATCAACCCTTTCCGGCACGACCTTCTCTCTAATTTCAAATCTGATGACGGGGAACGGAGAATTGAATATTTACATAAAACGTGTTACATTTAAGGGAAGATTGAAAATTTATCCGACTGAGTTCACAATATCCCAAACTTTAAATATATCCGAAGTTACTAGAAATTTTTTTAAAGAGCAAGATAAAAACACGGGTAATCTTTCATTTTGAATGGAGGCCTAAACTCGGAAAACAATGGGATTTTATTTATTCGGAGTATGAACCTGTGACAAATGATTTTGCAATTCTTTCACCTTCTACTTAACTCGCAAAGCGTTGGAGATCTGCCAAATACTGATGAGAAGTGTTTAATGAGTCGAGTACAAGTCGTCTCCGAATCTTTGTTGAACATTCCTCAGACAGAATAATAATAGGGGATCTCATTCTATAAATAAAAATTTATGCGACAGTTTAACTTCTATATCTTTATATGCTATATGGGTTCATTAGACCCAAACGTTTTTCCTCGCAAATTCTTCTTTGTATGGAAATGAGTTCAAATAATAATTAGCCTAGGTGCAAATGATTAGCGTTGTTAAAATAATTACGGTCATTTTTATCAATTTTACGACAATTACAGTAGTGACAGAAAATTGTGGTCGACATATATTAAAGTCAAATGCAATAATTGCTCCTTTCTGCAATTATTATTATTGTTATTATTATTATTATTATTATTATTATTAATTAATTTTGCATGTCCGATTGTGTCGCATGGAGGAAATATTCTTGCTTTGTGGAGCGAGTCTTCGAAGACAAGAAATTGGGAGTTTGCCAAACGCTAACGAGGAATCGATATGATTCTAAACCCGCCTTTCGGACAAGTGCCAATACGTACTGAACCGTGATGCAGTTGTAGTTATCGATATTATCGAGTCCGATATGATTATTATCAGTAAGCGAATGGACATAAAAGAATATATCTAGATATACAAATTGCACACCCAATCCTCACTTTTCGGACGTTGAAAACGTCTTCATTTGGCACTGAGCCAATTGGTCTCTTGCCCTTCACCCATGCCAGTGAACGATGTACGAAATTGGTTTCCCTGTCTGTACCAAAAGTTCGCGACACCCTGGAAAATAGCACAAAACTCGATCGCTATTCGCTCTTTGCAAATCTCGCTTCAACGAAGCTCAATTGCTCTAACAAACCTCCTCAATCACAAACTATTTTCTTGTAAAATATAAAAAAAAAAAAAAAAAAGACAGTTAAGCGCCTGATGGCCATATTAAATTAAAATTAAAATTAATTCTTCTTTGTGTACAGTTATCGTGTAATTTTGAGGGATTTTAACAGATTTCAATTGATTTTTAAAATATTTTGATGATTTTTAAATGATTTTAAGAAAATTCAAGGGATTTTTATGATTTTAAAATTATTTTGTGAAATATTAAAGAAGAACATGAAATTTTAAGGGATTTTAAGGCATTTTAATAAAATTTAAGAGATTTACTTGAGTTTTATAAAAAATTTTGTGAAATTTTAAACAATCAAAGTTTTTTGTAAAATTTTAAGAGGCCAGTAAACCAACATGTGGGCGATTATTTTGTTTTTCTTCTTATACAACTTCAAGTCATTGAAAAGCCAATCAGGAGGATTCATGCAGTCGGAAATTGTCAGATTGCATTCAATAGAAACTTAAATTGTAGTAAGAAATGTTGAAATAATCGAGTAAACATTTAGGATTAAATGCCATTGAGTTTATTGAGGGAAAGTGGGACTGACAATTCTGTATAATAACGCAAACATTAAATCCAGTGTGACAGGAATCAAACCGTGCGCGACTCGTTGATTTTTCTACTTTCGATTCGCTTATTAACCGCGTTTATTTCAGAAATTTCCGACCATTCCCAAATGGCTTTGACTGCTAAGCAAAAGTCTCAGGGAATGTTCACGTGGCTTATTATGAAACCGTTAACTCCATGCTATGCAGTTCTTAATTGCTCGGTAACATTTCAAATAATAAGAGCCTATTAATATATTTGGACGATCACGGCGCAATTAGACTACTTTTAATGATGCTTAAGAATCGTGCACGCCGCGAGTTCCGCTTTCTCTTAAATAATTGCATTAGCAGACAAATCCCACAATTCTCGCTCTACTCTCGATATGCCCACGCGCGAATTCGTATGTGGGATGATAATGATAATCATTTTCTTAGAGCTCCATTTCTTAGAATTGCTAACCTTGAAATTCACAAGTTTCGGTGGTAATTCGGCCCACAAAAGGCATATAATATATACAATATACATGCCATCTCTTAAATTCTATGAAATCCTTTGAGACATAAACATCTTTTGAAATGCCTCGATAAAATTACCCGACAAATTAAAAATATTTTAAAATCCATACAATATTTTAAAAGTTAAAATTTCTAGAAACCTTGGGGAATCCCTTAAAATTTTACGAAATCCTTGAAAATCCTAAAATTCTTTTACATTTACTTCCTTAAAATTTACAAAAAATATTCAAAATGAAAATATTCATGGTGAAAATCTCTAAAAATTCGTAGGTACCTCTTGAAATTTCTTAAAATTTTAAATATCATTAAATTCTTCGAAATCTTTTAAAAATCATCAAAATCTTTTGAAACCCACCACAAAATTCCCTGAAAAACTGTAAAATCCTTCAAATTTCATAAAATATTTTAAAAGTCAGGAAAAAGCACTTGAGATCCATTAAAATTTGTGGAAATCTCTTAAAACTCCTAGAAACCCGTTGAAATAACTTAAAACTTCAACTTCGAAAACCGTCGAAATTCTCTAAGATTCGTTTAGATCTCTTAAAATTCCTAGACATTTCTTGAGATTCTTTAAAATTCTACGAAAACAATTAAAATACCTTTATATCCTTTAAAATCGGTTAAAATTTTTAGAAATCTTCATGAAATCTTTTAAAATTGCACAAAATCTTTTAGATGTCATAAAAATTTCTGAAATTCTCTGAAAGATCCTAGAAACTTTCTAAAAATTTCACAACATTAAAATCTCTTAAAACCCTTCAGAATTATTAGAAATCTCTTAAGATCGAATCAATTCATTTAAAATTCTAGAAATATCCTGAAAACCCTTAAAATTCTGCAAATTCTGTTATAAAAATCCTAAAAATATTTGGAATATATTTCGTAAATGACTTGAAATTAAGAAGTATATAATTTAATTAGAAATAAGTATAATGAAATATGGCGTGTTGCTATTAATTACCGCAGTATGGTTTGAGAAATAAGAAGAGTTCCTTAATTGGCGAAAATAGAAGAACTCCAAATCATTCCGGCAAATGATCAATTATGTCTATAATTTCACCAATAATGAATTTAATAATAATTTAACAGTGTTAAAACATTAATTAATTTGCATAAACTTTAATTATGTATGGAAGACATTATAAGTGTTTTCCATATTCTTCTATAAAAAATTAACGTTAACGCAGATGAATTAATGTTTTAACACTGTTTATAGTTTAAAGTACAATTAATAGAAAAATTCATTCATTTGAACATTCAGAAATTAAACCACATAAAGAAGAGATAACTTAAAAAAAAATATCAGTATGTGTTTTGCTTAATCGCCAATAATGACGAAATCCCGAAACCTATATGACATTGAAAATTTCGTGGAAATTCTCGCTAAATATTGCGCGCACTGCGAGCTTAAATCGCATAGTGCACACATTTTTCATGTCTACAATGTACATTCTACATATATAGTGCACTTATCAAGCGTGGCATTTACTTAATAAAAATAACAGAGCGGTAGTACAATGCGCGTACCAATATGTCCAAATGTTTCCGGTTGGTCGCACAGTGATCCGGCTGGGCTGGGAGCGGAATCGCGAAATAATGACAATCCCGACAATGGCAGCGTGGATATACATGCCCGCAACAACGACTGTGACAACGACTGCGACAACGACAACGCCTGAAGGCTGATGAGCGACTAATAGGGGACTTCCCCTAAGCCCGGCCAGACATGATCTACTCGTGTTTTGTCATTGTCATTCACTCGCGTTATGATCGATTCTCATTCACCATGTGTAAATATGTATTATATACATATGTATTTTTAAAAAAAACAGGAGCACAAAGGATGATGAAAAAACCTCCCGAGGAAGAATTCGTAAAATAAGTTCCCCAATTGTTGTTACAGCTCTCGTGCAGACATTTTTATGGGGCTCTGGTTGAGCCCTGGCCAATTTTCACTAGGTCTAGTGTGGTCCTGCAAGGACTCTACAAGACGCTACCTGCATTAATCAGTTGCGATATTTTATTAATAAATCAAGATAAACTAATTAATTACGTAATATTAATTTGAGGGTGGCCACAAGGTTCCAGGTAGGTTGTCCAAGTACCAATTGGGGCCTCACTAGTTTTCCCTTTTTTTATTCAGGCCCTGATGGGGAAAACTAGTACTAGATGTTCTAGTAGTTACCTAGTGGGAATACGTTATAAACGTATATAGTTATGCATTTAGGAAGATTTCAAGTAGAAATGCTCAAAATTCGTAAGAAATTTTCCACTAGCGCCAGACAGGGGCCTGATTAGTTTTTTCTAGACTAGAACTTCTAGTCCGGGCCACACTAAAATGGCCTACTTTAAATGGGGAAAGATAGGGAAATTTCTACACTTTTTTTATACTCATACCAACTAAAATTTTAGTTAGTATGAGCATTAAAATCCAAAATAGGCCCTAGTTGGTACTTGGGTAAACTATCTAGAACCAAGTCTGGTCCCCGTCGATGTTTTCTTAAATTTCTACAAACCTCTTGAAATCTCTTTAAATTCCTATTAAAATTTCTATTAAAATTTCACGTGACCCTTTCAAATTCGTAAGAACCTTTTAAAAATCATAAAAATCACGTGAAATCATTTAAAATTCAATATGGAACTTTGAAATCTCTTAAAGAACGTCAAAATCTCTTAAAATTACATGAAATCCTTTTTTTCTCAAATTGTTTTAAATATCAAAAATACCTTTTGAAATTTCTTACAATTCCATAAAGAATATTAAAATATGAATATTCATTTGAATTAATAACAGATCTGGTATTTTATTGTAAGTGCTATTTGAATTTATCAAATCAGACTGATTCAGATTTAGAAAGTATGAAATTATTTTGAAATAAAGAATAACAGAACACTTTCGAACTGTTGTAAAAATAACTTGCAGTGTCATTAATCCCACTCGTTTTGAGTCTATTTATAGATCAACGACATTTTTATGGATGAAAAAATAGAGATATAGATGTGGAGATTAAGAGGATCGGAAATACCGAATGAAATACCGGATTCAACAAATTCCAAGATTTTAATGTCTCCGGATGCTTCATATTAGTTGAAATCGTGAGAGTTTTAATCCAATAATTAAATAAGGCCAATGCACTTTGTATAATTGCGACCGGGAGAGAGAATATATCGGAATTTTTTGTAATATAAGGAGTATATATAATATAAACATAAATATTAAAAATATTTAATATTTAATTTTAAATACTATATATAAATAATAATAATAATAATAATAATAATAATAATAATAATATTAAATGGGATATAGGATTTGAAATAACTTTAATGGATTTATCCATATTTTATGGAATTTTAAGTAATTCTAAGGGCTTTTACCACGTTTTATGGGATATTAAGTAATTTTAAAGACTTTTAATGGATCCAATAGATTTTACAAAATTTCGGTCGATTTTCTGAAGTTTTAAACCAATTTAATGAGACTTTATGGGACTTTCAGTAATTTTAAGTATAATTTTAACAAAAACTATCAAGTGAATTTACGAAATTTAAATGAATTTCACCAAATTTTGAAGGATAATAAAGGCATTTTAAGGAATTTTATAAAACTCATGAAAATTCCCGAAATTAGATAAAGAGTTACAAGATTGTATATTTCAAGAATTAATAATTCGCAATTATTTTTTCTACTACTAAAAGGCATACAAAAAGGTTTAAACTACTCATGATTGGTTTATGTAAATATTCCATACGATAATACATTTTTTTTTTGCAGAGATTTGAGTGTATCACTGAATTTAGATTTTTCCTTGTTAGAATACAGCTAATAGGTCGTTTTGCGATATAATGCACTCGTTATGAACGTCTGCAGAGATAAGACCGAAAAGTAACCGGAAGTTAAGTATAGATAATTAAGAATCGTGAGAACGATAAGCACATAAAGCATAGAAGAGTGTTACGTCTTTACTTCTCATATTAACTGCGCATTATGTAAAAATTCGCTATCTTATATATTAGTCTATATATACATATACAACATTTACATATCTATATATATAAAGATATGTATATGTTACTTCTGTTCCACTTTGTTGTATTTCTAATATCACGTGGATGTCAAATTCTTGTTATGCTGTCCAGCTCGCAATCGGTATATTTTATGTTTTCCATGCATCATAAGACAGGCGAAACACGTGCAGGTTTCTGCGTATGCAGGAACTTGTATAATTCAACAAATTATCTCAAGTGTAAATGTAAATATTGTAATGCATCCAGGTTACTTGCTCTTCAAGACATAATAATTTAAACGTTTTTCACGTATTTGAAGAACAATTTATTCCAAGTTTCATTCGTTGTCCTATTAACCTCGTATTAACATTTTCACATTGCATGTTTAAACAATTGTTCAACTTGAATCGAAACTGTAAACCAGTAACTGTAAACTGTAAACCTTACAAAATAAAAATTTACCAAAAGTTCTGAATGTTCAAATGAACGAATTTTTGTATTGATTGTATTTTAAAGTATAAATAGTGTTAAAACATTAATTCAATTCCATTAACGTTAATTTTTTATAGAAAAATTCGTTCAGAACTTAACTTAAACCACATAAATAAAATATAAATACATATTCTAAATTATTGTTTAAACCTTGGGAAACGACTATGCGCGCTTTGTGTATTTTTAAACGGCTATTATCTCTCCTTTATCCAAATTCCATATATCATTCGAAAAATATCGTTTTTCCGGATGTCAAGTTTGTAGTCGAGTAAGTCCTTATTATATCATTCACATGCACACAAGTGAAAAACAGAGTCAGCTAATTTTAACTCGGTAGTAATAACGATAACAATCACCTGTCTTGTTCGGCACTAATTTTGAAAAAACCTCCTTTGTCGATAGAAGCCGCACGCACTGGGATTAAATAATTTTGTGAAGGGGCTTGAAGCCATCTGGAGACGAAAAACTTTCGTGTATATATATATATATATATATCCATTAGTGGGAATAACGAAAAAGCAAAAAGCGGTCTTATCAGAACTGATGTACCATGATTACACCAACAGGTTTCGATCGGAAGAAACGATCAATTAACGATAAAATCTACTGCATTCATAAAAATTCGCTCGATTAAAATTCCAGTGGGACTATTATTGCGTGCAAAATGAAGCGAATTCGTATGAGCCAATCAGAGGAACAAGCGTGGATTGGCCTCCTCGATTGCACCTGGATTTCTGATCATAGGACATATTGAGAAACACCCATATTACTCAGGGGTGCGCTCGCATTTGCTCAAAGAGTAAAAAATTGAGATGCTAATCTCCCATAGCGTCGAAGGGGAAACTATGTGCTAATGCGATCCCGTTTAGCCAAGTCACCCGGAAAACGGGACACCCGCTCCGGTTTTCGTACCCAGCCTCTTTCTTTCTCTGAAGTCTCTTTTTCTACCTACGGCTGTATTTTCTATATAATAAGTACAAAAAATGAGGGCATTTTTTTTTTGATGGGGTTTATTTAGTCTGTTAATACTTTTCACACCAGGGAATATTCTCACAAATTATTCTAAAAGGAATTATTGAGATATGATTTCAGTTCTGAACGTTCAAATGAAGGAATTTTTTGTATTGATTGGATTTTAAACTATAAACAGTGTTAAAACATTAATTTATTTGCATTAACATTAATTTTCTATGCAAGAATATGGAATTGTCGTAGAATTTCAAGGAATTTAAAGAGATTTCGAAATATTTCTGTGAATTTTCAGGGATATTAAATGTTATCGTGGAATTTTAACAGATTTCAAATGGTTTCTAGGAAGTTTAAGGGATTTCCACAAATTTTAAACGATTTCAAATAATTTTTCCTGACTTTTAAAATATTTTATGGAATTTGAAGAATTTTACAGTTTTTCAGGGAATTTTATGAAGGGATTTCAAAAGATTTTTATGCTTTTAAAAAGATTTCGTAGAATTTAGAGGGGTTTCAGGATATTTCTAGAATTTGTAATAATTCTTAAGGATTTTAAGTGACTTTAAACGTTGTGACATGTTGAGGATTTTTTGTTGAAGGTTTCTAGGAAACTTGAAGCAAATTTAATAAATTTTAAGGGATTTCAGAAGTTTTCGTGAAATTTTAACAGATTTCAAGTGATTTTTTCTGATATTAATTTTATGACATATACATACAAAAATTCGTTCATTTGAACGTTCAGAACTGAAACCACAATAATAATTTAAAAGATCCTTATAAATTTGTCACTCGACAATTTGTTTACTAATCATCAACTTATGGTATATCAATAATTCACTATAATGTGAAGAGCCATAAATAGAACAAAGAGTAATTCGATCTCGCTCATGTGCATTGTTCAGGTCGTGTTCTCCTTGACCCTTATTATAGTTCCGCTCATATCGGTATGTAATTTCGAGCGTTGAACAGATTTCCGTAATCTGAGCCTCGTAACGTGTAAATATGGCGGAGGGTTAAAAAATGGCGTTGGAAGGTCGGAATCGCTTTGAGCTGTCCGACGATTGGATAGACAAATAAAACCGAGTATAAGTGGTTAGGTAGGCAGACAGGCAGGCAGGCGGGAACACTGCTATATGCCATTATAATACTGGGCGTGTGTATAGGTATTACTATATGAGTATGAGCTGCATGAGTATATATATATATGTAATAAACCAGGGGGTATAGGTAGAGGAAAGGGTCGTAAGCCTGGGCGACAGCCCAGGATGGATTGTTATTGGCTGAGAAGGATTTAACCCTTTCTCTTCCAACCACCTCGCCCTCTAACGGTATGATATGCTAACGAGCACATCACTAGACACGCAGAAGGGATGAAACCACTGCGGGCTTCGCTGCTCGAAAGCCAAGGGGTGGATTCCTCATATCCACATTCAACTTAGCAGAGAAATACTTCTACCTTAGGTCAAGTATTCTCCTCACATTGACATTTTCTAAGTTCCAGGAGAGTTTATCAGAATTTTAGATTCGGTTTGTGCCATCAAAATTATAAATGATAAAATAATTTAAATGTTACTTTTTTTTGGTACTACTACTTCATAAATCTATAAATAATTGAATCAATCGTCTTCATTCAAAATTGTATAGATTTTTATTAATATAAATGTATATATATATATATATATATATACTACAGAATTAGATAGCATCAATATTATTAACAGGTATAAGATTACAGGATTAAGCGATAAGCATTGCATTAATTATTATATCAGATACTATATCACATTAAAATAGTCGATAATAAACTATATATATATATATATACAAAGAATTCAAGTTCGCAGTGTGTAAAATTTGTTGAAACTTATCCTTTTATCATAAGAAATCATTGAACATGTTTATAAGGTAAGACCCTTTAGAAAAAAGTCGTTATCTAGCTTAAGAGTGTTAGCAACTTTGTATAGTATTCCGCAATCTAATCCATGGATGCTTTTAATTCCATTGAAGCTCCTTAGTGCGTGAATTCTCAAGTTCTGCCAGTTTCATGCCCTGACACGCCTTTTATATAATGTACTGTAATGAGCGTCCAGTTGCCCAGTGAGTTTTAAGGCAAGACCATTTTTTTTTTCTCAAAATTTCAAATCCTACTAATTGTAAGTTTCCTATTTTAAAAAAGTGATGTTACCAATATATTGATTTGAAAACAATTTTCATTTTCAAAACGTTTATTAAGACAGAGATTACGAATTTTACAAAATTTATTGAAATTTTAGAAATATGTCGTAGAATTTCGAAATGTCGAACTGTTTCTGATAATTTTAAAGGATTTTATCGCATTTTTAAGGTTATTATTAAATTTTATGAGATTTCTAATACTGTGAATGGATTTTAAAGAATATAAAGGAATTATAAAAGTTATCAAAGAATTTTAAAGAATTGAAATAAGTTTCTGGAAATTTAAAGAGGTTTTCACGACTTTGAGCAGATTTCAAGAGATTCATGATTTTGACACTTTTTCAGGATTTTTAAGAATTTTCAAGAGGTTTCTGGGAATTTTAAGATGTTTTAACGAATTTTAAGGAATTTCGTCTCAGATTTACAACAAAAATGTATGCGATATTTTCGAGATATTTCATCATACCACTTTTTTAAGACAGGATTTCGTTTTTAATGTCATATTATTTTATTAATATATAATATCATTGCCTCATAAATGTCTAATTATATTGAAAATCTAAATATCCGCCAAGATTGTCATCAAACTTTTGCAAGTTATCCATTGTAAAAAGTTGAATACTAGTTAATCATTTAGGAAGATCAACATATGTTTGGCACACCCATAACATGTAACCGATTATTTATAATTTGGCATCGCAAAGTACCAAAGATATCAAAGTATCAATAAAGTCAGTCGGATCAAAGCTTCTGAAACAATTGACAAACACATTAAATGTGGTAAATGTATTGTGTTAAAGATTTACAGTTTATACAGAACAGAACACAAGAAACATGTACAAGTAAATCGATACACAATGCAATAAATGTCAACATTTGATATCATGAATGATATCTAGTTACGAGAAGCAGTAGAACTTTGAAGGAACCGCATTTTGAGAGGAACATTATATTGTCCTTATACTATATGTGGAATATTACAGCAGGACTGCGGGATAAAATTTGATATCCCTTGGTATGACAAACGCGATGACGGTCCATTCGCATGACAACTTCTCGTTCCTCCTAACCCACCCTAACTTCTCCCATTGTCCTCTGTATTGTCTGTGAAACTATAATCCCGTCTGCGGCATGCAAGAAAGACAGGAACCTGTGTCACCAGAAAGAAACGAAAGCCTCCTGGCCCCTCGGTTGGCCCACTTCGACATAACCAAAATCGTCATCCCTGACCCTCTCTCTCTCTCTCTCTCTCTCTCTCTCTCTCTCTCTCTCTTTCTTTTCCCTTCTCATTCTTTTCAAAACGACATCGGGACAAATTTTCCGCCAGGAAAACTTCGAATAGGAAACACAGAGGTCTTCACCAACCGCGATCTGCCTCAGGGACAGAAACGTATTAGATTTTAAAATGACAGGGAAAAAAGAGAAGCGGCTAATAATACCTCGCGGACTATAAAAGGTAACATATATATATATATATATGTACTTATATAGTATATACATGACAGCCCGGCCGGTGAGACCAATATCGGGTTTAACGTTCTGTGTGCGTACGACCGTGTACTTTTGGGGTGCTCTTCATGCGCAGTCTCCCGAAAACCGGTGTGTAAACACAAACTATAAACCTATCCTGTATGTTCTCTGTCTAGCGACTCTAGCGAGTCATCCCCGTCGTCGAATTGAGCTGCTGCTAACGGTACCGCACCACATCCTGTCAATTCTCTCATGTCGATATCCAATCTCGAGCTTTCACGATATATCCCCTAATACCCAAACCCCAACTTTAGGTTTACCCCTTTTTGAATTCTATGCGATTATATAGGCTTTTCAATTACCCCCGCAATCATCATTCAATGAGACTGATCAAGTTTGCAATGTTCCTATCCTCTTATCTTCAAAAAGTGATCTCACGAAATTCCTCCTGTCTTAAAAAAGTGGTGTCACGAAATGTCTTGAAAATATTGCATTATACATTATTGTTGTTGCAAACCTGATTGGTTTTTGAATTGTACACAAATTTTACCTCTAAACGGTTAAATACAACAAAGAACTGTTCTGAGGTACAATCGCTATTTCGAATAACTTAAGTTTTCGTCTAAAGGATTCCCGTAGAGGAATCGCAGGCATTTCGCTCATTTAACAAGCGATTGTTCTCGACGATCGTATCTCCTCGCGTATCGCATGATCGTTCAATCCTCCCCAGCAGCATTTATTGCAAACACGAAGAATGATCGCGATTTCTTTCGAAATATCGCTCTTTGCGGCAGTTTACTTTTGCAGGACAGGCGTCGTCGATACCCTTATAATTCTGGCCGCGGTTTTGCGGAATTATATAGACACTAAGATGTACGAAAACGATTCCACGGAATTACCCATCGATCTTACGAAAGGCAATCTAGAACCTGCAACCCTAGGCTTGTGTTCGTATGTAGAACGTAATTGGTTACCTTGGATCAATTATTGATAGTCGTTTGATATTTAGTAGAAGCTATGTTAATGTAAAAGATCGTGCACTCCCGATCGAACGAAATATTAAGTCACGTTTTGCACGCTGAGTCGAATGGCTTATGTCTCTAATATATTGGAAAGAATGTCTAATCCAAAGTTATGCGATAATTATAGATGGCGCATTTCAATGGAAACTTTCAATCTCCTCTATAAACTATGTGTGAAAATTACCATTTTTACGTAAACATTAAAAAATAAAGACAATGCAATTTACGTCTACTATTTTATAGTACATCTACAATGTTAAGTTGTAATGTTTTTTAACTATATTCTCTTTTTCTGTTTCAGGTAAGTTTCCATCATCTCTCTACTTGTTGATGCGGTGATTTTTGGTAAGAACATAACGGTCTTAAGCATTGAACGCAAAAAGTGAAAACAAACAAAAAAAAATTATCCACGGACTTCCCTGAGGATTTGGACCACGAGATGTTGATTCAAAGTGTCAACGACGTGAGATTTACACGGGCACAAAGTGCAGAGCTGTAAACCGCGTGTACAAGCCAAAAGATATGCGTGCGTGGCACGACGCTGAAAATACACGGATACGAATGTCAGCTTATGCATGCATTGGTACATGCACAAACACATTCATGCACTTGTACATGTATAAGCACATACATGTAGATCCACGTTGCATTCGAGTATATACACTATATACATGCGTTTAACATTGTTTAAATGCATGTATATACATACATGAACGCTTATATTGCATACAAATGCATTGCAGACGTGCGTTTGAATTCGCGCACACACTCATACACACAAATGTTGAGGGGAATGAGCTTTTTGTTACGTGAAGCAATTAGCCACGGCCCACAGCCTGAGCTTACACGTGCGTTTGAAATGCCGCATTTTCGAGCGCTAAAAACATGAAAACGGTTAAACGCTTCCTCAACCTTCGAACAAACGATCTCTCTTTGCCAATTTTTACCGCATTTTTCAGTATTATGCAGGATTTCCAGTAATATATCTTGAAAAGATGTTAAAAATTTTGAAAATTACGCTTGAACGCACTATATATGCTAAATTGTTAAATTTTTATTCGAATTGCCAGGACAAGAAAGATAACTATTGCGGACACTCGCGTTTTCAAGCTAGATATATGGTCCATTTTTTAATACAATAAAATTAATTACACCCTTTCATACTACCTAAAAAACTTGTTCTTGACTTTTGTTTAAAAATGAATTTATCGTTTTAAATAAAAATGTAACATTTTATTTTCGTCAGATTAAGCGTCTGATACTTCAGCCTAATCATTAATTAATGATCTTATGTGATGCACCAAAAGTTTTGAACGTTCAAATCAACATATTTTCGTAATGATTGCATATTTTAAACTATAATCAGTATTAAAACATTAAGTCATCTGTATTAACATTAATTTTTTATCATGAAGAATATGAAAGACACTTATAATGTCTTCGATATTATTCCATGCAAAATTAATATTAATGCCAATAAATCAATGTTTTAACACTGTTTATATTTTAAAATACAATCAATACAAAAATTCGTTCATTTGAGCGTTCAAAACTTAAACCACATCTCCAGTTGAAAAATAGTATGTATTTGAAAAATTTCCAATTAAATAAATAAATAAAAGTCGGTATTTGGAATCTTGGATTAAGCCTCTGCTAAAGAACTTTGATTATATTTACGTCGACAGTTTAGGAGATCAAGAAGCAATAAATAAAAGGGGTAAATGAAGAAAAAATGTAAAACTGTGATCTCTGCTAAAGAAGTGCGACAGGGCTGGGATTTATAGCCCCTTCTCATTGACCGACCTCCCCTTTTTTTGTACCACTCATTCTTCATACAGTAACACGTGACATCGAACGCTTCACTATTGTACGCACAGCTATTCGTCTGAAATGCACTTATATAAATAGACGATCGTCTCTGAATCTCCCCAGTCTACGGAAATTTGGTCCTCGACCGCGATCAGTCCCTTCCAACACGATCTTTATCGTTTCACGCATTTAGTAAAAAGCTTTATTTTAAAACTCCCATTCAAAGCTATTCCCCATAGAAAAAGAAAAAAACTTTCAGTTTTCTAAAGTTCTTTCGTTGTCAGGAATTCTCCGTGGGGAAGTTTTAGTCGAGAACATAATGTTTGACAAAATGTTAAGTGGATGGAGAAAAAGTAAATATAAGTGTCATAGGAAAGAGAGATTCACTCTGCCACGATTTACTGCGGCTTTATGCAATGCACATCTTTCTATATATTTTAAGAAATAATTTTTTTTAATATCCGGCCGTTCGTTCGTCAGCAGAAAGTCTTTAAGAATCCGAATCATTCCATAATTAATATCCGAACTAGTTTCAGTCCGATCTACTTTGAAAGAAGTCTTCAATCCGAATAAATTCGAAGCCCATTCAAAATTAATCCGAACCTTTAGTCCGAATGAATCCGCCAATCCGAATTAACGAATGCGAGTTTATCCGAAGTTTTTGGAATCATTCGAATTGACTCGTGAAAAATTCGGATTAATTCAGACTTAAATTAATTCGTAGTGGTCCGAAGCTTTCGCTAAAGCTATAATACTCAATACATATGTACTTGAACTAATTCTTTTTAATGTCTATCTTATAATGATACATATTTAAAACTTGAATTATCATCTTTCACTTCAGAAACGCTTAGAATCTCGGAACAAAAACCACAAGCAATGGAATTGCATTATGAACTGTCGATCCTTCTATCATTTCCCTTGGGGAGCATTGCACACCATGAGAAAGGCTTCTGAAGGAATAAAACTCGCATACACTTCCGCAAGTATGGACTCATGAAATCTACAGGCAGCTTCTGTATATGTAAGATAAATAAATAGCACGGAAGAGAAGCTGTCGAATGTGAAAAAACAGATCGTGAGTGAAGAAAAGAAAACAACGGGAGCAAGAATTCAAAATTCATTCTCTCTTTGTCTCTGCTAATACTATTATAAATATATACTAGCAATATTATGAACATTCCATGGAATTTGTATACGAACAAAATAGTTTCACTCTTATCTAATTTGAAGGAATTTTTCAATCCGAATTAATTCGAAATACATTCAAAAGTAAACCGAAACTGTAATCCAATTGAATCCGCCAATCAGAATTAATCCGAACTTTCGATCCGCATGAATCTGAATTAATCCAATTTATCCGAAGCAATACGAATGATTCAAAAAACTTCGTATAAATTCGGATTCATTCCAATTGAAAGTCCTAATTGACCGGATTCGTTCGGATTAATTCTGATTAATTTTGATTGGCGAATTCATTCAAATTGATTTTAAATGGGCTTCGAATCCTTAATTCGGACTAAAAACTTCTTTCAGATAAGATCGGAATGAAACTGATTCGGATACAAATTCCGGAATGAATCCGGAATTCGAATTCTTCGGAATCATTCTGATTAATTCGGATAGACCGGATTAGTTCAGATTCATGCAGATTGCTTTTGAATGGGTTTCATATTAATTCGGTTGAAAAATTTCCTTCGAATTAAACCGAACAGTTTCATTCCGATTTAATCCAAAGGAAATTTTTAAACCGAATTGATTCGAAGCCCATTCAAAAGCAATCGAAATTATTCCGGTCTATACGAATTGATCTGAACGAATCCAGCCAATCAGGACTTTCAATCTGCATGAATCCGAATTAATCCGGTCTATTTAAATCAATACGAATGATTCCAAAAAATTCGGATAAATTCAGACTTATTCGTATTAATCGGATTGGCGGATTCATTTGGATTAATGGACACAGTTAATCATGTAATTAAATACCTTCTCCGATGAGAATGTAAAAAATGGGAAAAAGTACGTAATAATAGCATAAAGTACGTAAAAGCGACTCATGATGGAAAAACTTTAATTATTGATTCAAAATAGCATAAAAAGTTAAACTGATGAAAGTAATTAGAGAACCTTTCGGTGGCAGGCAAGTGATAATTTTTATTTTGATGTGAGTAAAAAGTGGTCAGTTTTTAATGAAAGGAATGAACGAACTATAATTTTGTGGTCATAAAAGAAATTAACTTAAGTTGAATTGCCCTGAGCGCAGCGAGAAAGTACTTCATTCAAAGATCGTAGAAGTCTCGTAGATCGACCTCTGAAGACCTCATGAATTACAGTTTTTTATGCCGCCCCGACGCGACGCCTGTCACGGCAGTTATAGCTATTCGAATAAGGGATCGTCGATCTCTAGGGCGTGATAGTTAGACCTTAATGCTGAATTTACACGCGTGTCGTTAAAACTTAGCTCCTAGAACCCATAATACAATTCAATCAAAACTCTGGAAGCAAAGTTTTAATTTCTTCTATATTAAAATATCGATATTAAATGTCTTCGGAATAAATGAAAACATCGATATTTAATGTGGTTGAAGTTCTAAATGTTCAAATGAAGGAATTTTTGTATTGATTGTATTTTAAACTATAAACAGTGTTAAAACATTCATTCATTTGCATTAACGTTACTTTTGTATGGAAGAACATTGAAGACATTATAAATTTCTTCCATATTCTTTCATACAAAATTAATGTTAACGAAAAAGAATTAATGTTTTACCACTGCTTATAGTTTAAAATACATTTAATATAGAAATTCGTTCATTTGAACGTTCAAAACGGTTTACTCATGATATTTATATCAATGAGAATTGTTTCTCATAGTGATTAAGTGGTAGACAGAAAAGTTAAATAAATTAAATATCTACAATTCTTTGATGAAAAAATAAGTAATCATAGATTGAATGTATAAAAAATTATGCTAAATACAGTCGTATCAACTAACTTTGAGTCAATCGAAATCCTTCATTATAGGTGACCCTGAGTCTACAATTATACCGTGAATATCATTTTATCTTCCGAATATACGGGAAATATTATATGTATAGAGAAAAAGACAGTAAATTTATATGTCTGTCAACAGGAGAGGATGAGAGACATTAACATTAGCCTTAACTGAATCATTGCATACCCGCATAATTGGCGTTTCGCGCACTTGGTATATGACCTTCACAGTCACACGCAAACTTATATTTTCTTTTTTTTTTTTAATATTTCCACGTCTGGGACAAAAGCTAGGCGAATGACAGGTGACTCATAAAATAATGGGTCGTAAAATTATGTTCAGAGTTTTAAAAGTATTACTCGCAATATATTGTCAATAAATGACACTTAAATTAACTAGAAAGCACTTGACCATAAATTTTAAACACTACATGTTTTTAGTCTAAATAAGTTGCATTTACATAAGTTGCATCTATATAAGTTAATCAGACATAAATAAGTAATTTTTAATTGCCACAATAAATATGAAAATCCTCTCTAAAAAAGATGGTGTAACTAATAACGTCTTGAAAATTTTGCATACATTATTGTTGTTGCAAATCTGATTGGCTTTAAGGGGAAAACCTTCGAAATCTATTAAAATTCATTAAGATCTCTTATATTTCCTAGAAACATCTTGAAATCCCTCGAAACTATTAGAAATCTCATAAAATTCCGTAAAATTATTAAAAATTCCAGCATATCTTTCAAAAATCAAAAAAATCTCTTGATATCCCTTAAAAAATTTACAAGTTTGGAAATTTTAAAAAATTTTACTAAATCTTTAAAAATTATACAAATCGCTTCTTATGAAATATCATGAAAACCGTCGAAATCGCTAAAAATTCATTGAAATCTCTTACAATTCTTAAAAATTCCTCAAAATTTCAAAAAAATTAAAATCCTTTGAAATTCTCTAAAATTCCTTAGAATTCTATAAAAATCTATTAAAATTGCATGAATTCCTTTAAAATTCCACGAAATATCCTAAAATCCTTTAAAACTGATAAATTTAAAAGACAGATTCCAAGTGGAATTTTACTTTAAATATGTTGCATAATAATAAATTATACAGGGTGTCTAAAAAAAGTGATGGTCATTCTTAAAGTAAATTTCAACAGGGAATTCAATGGTGATCTTCATATTGACCTTGAAGTTGACCTTCATGGCTTTTTGAAGGTCAACTTTGTTTTTTCAAATGGAAACCCCCTTTTTTTACATCTGCAATCGATAGAGCGGAAAATTCTACATTCAAGTATGTACCCACGTCATAGGTAAAAAAAAGATGTAAAAAAAGGGGGTTTCCATTTAAAAAAACAAAGTTGAGCTTCAAAAAGCTATGAAGGTAAACTTCAAGATCAAAATGGAGGTCACCATTGAATTCCCCGTTGAAATTTACTTCAAGAATGATCTTCACTTATTTGAAGAATATTTTTCTGCCCTCCGGCCAGAAAACGTAAACTTTCCGGCCGCTGCGCTTATCGATGTTGCCGCTTTCTGGCGTCGTCGAGCATAAAAATAGTATACACACACCTTGGCCAGTAAAAAAGAAAGCCTCAGATTACATTTTTGTCAATTCTTATTTTACTGGCCTAGGTATATAATTGTTCTATTACCTGAGGAAATATCCAACCGTCCCGGGACTTTCTAGACACCCTGTATAATAAATAAGTTGTATATATATATATATATATATATATATATATAATAAGTGGTTTCTCCTAGGTTTTCTCTTTAAAAATATCTCGAAAATCTCGCTTTCTTCAAATCTGATTAACTATTGATTGACTTGAAGTTGCAAGAAAAATAAAAATAAAATAATAAAATAATTAAATAAATAAATAAATAAATAATCGTCCGTGTGTTGGTTTGCTATAAGTTATATTAAAAAATTGCATTAAAAAAGTACCCTTTACCTAAAATTAATTTTGTATCATATCTGAATAATGCAGGTCTTGAAAAGCATTTCTTTAAAATTTAGGGAGCAATAAGAATCAAATAAGGAAGTCGACAGCTCGGAAAGTAAACAGGTAAACAATTTCGGCGCGTGTCATATTTTTCGCCTGCGGACAAGGAGGGCCACAGGGGTAAAATAAAGAAAGAAGAACGACATTAGAAAGAGGGGGATAAAAATGGAGTGTTTGCGGTGTAACGTAAAACCTCGAATCGCAACTATACGAACAAGTCTGTTTGCTGTAGCGCCACCACGATCTTCCATTTTTCAAACCCCTCATTGATATAATATATTATTAATGCCTCGGGTGTCGGAGCTCGGCACGCTTCGAGACTTCAAATATTGAAGGATATTTCGGGGTTGAAGTTTGCGTGGGTGCTGTCTCGAGTGTCGTTGAAAACAATATTGAATATCAGATCTTCAATCCGAATGAGATGTCATTTAAGGGAAATGTTTTTTTTTTTAATTCAAACAAACTATATATATATATATATATATATATATATAAAATTTCTTACCTATACTTTAAACTTCTGCCGTCATGATACGATTCCAAAACCTGGAACAAAAAGTGCATTAAAAATAAAATAAAGTTACAAACGGGGGTAGAATTTCGCGATCGTTTTGGCGAGTACAATAGGAGTTATAAAGTTCCCTCACCATCCTGAAAAGTTTGTCAAGTTCCTTATGCAAGAGCAGCTCGGGCCTCTCTTCATCCCGTTGACTTAATGGGGTGGAAAATTATTATGATGAAATCTGCCACCCCAACCCTCTCTTGTAACCGAACCTAAGTTAACCCACACCCCCGAAAGCCTTACAGTCCAGGGGGTTGTTTGCGAATACAGGATTGCGATCTTCCTACAAAATTTTATACCCTTCTCCCTCCATCTTTCCTGATCTTTTCATCCATCCCACCCTTCGATCTTCCCTTATAAATTCTTAGCACCTTGCTTCAAAGTCCAAACTCGACTCAAGATTCCAATCAAATTGTTCAAATTTAATGTAGTTTAAGTTTTGAAGGCTCAAATGAACGAATTTTTGTATTGATTGTGTTTTAAATTATAAACAGTGTTAAAACATTCATTCATTTGCCATTAGCATTAATTTTCTATTGAAAAATATGAAAGTCACTTATAATGTCTTCTATTCTACTCCATAGAAAATTAACATTAATGCAAGTAAATTAATGTTTTAACACAGTTTATAGTTTAAAATACAATCAATACAATCAATCGTTCATTTGAACGTTCAGAACTTAAACCACATCAAATGCATTACACCAGATTACACTGTTTATCATATTTGTATCATCACATTATGTTCATTTTGTAGCTAGATTTACGATTATATTGATGAGCAATGTTTGACATATATGTAAAAAATACAAACTATTAAAAAAGGATTTACGATTGCGAGATGCGTATGATTATTGTGTGTGATTTATGCAGACATTAGTACAAGTCTGCAGAGGTGTTTACACATTGATTTATAATAGGTATGAAATTCTTTGATATAGGCAGCGGAATAACTTAATTATAATTATAGGAGCCTGTTGTGATAACGAAGCTGTAAAACGGTTCTTACTTAATTATTGTGAGTATATCTGCCACGCATGTGGGGCTTCCGTTTCCTCTCTCTCTCTCTCTCTCTGTCTATATAACTTGATACGGATATGGAGCTATTGTGTCGTGTATGATACTCTTCCCTGCCTTACTCATCGACCGTTCCTGTCTTTAATGCCTACCCCAGCGTTCTTATTCCTCCCCCCCCCCCCCCCCTTCCATCCTATAAATAAATTTAATATTGTTCTTACATTCTTGATTGCGCAACCAATCGCCTTAGCACATCGATATACCTCATGAGCAATGAGCATCGAAGGACGTCCCCGTCGATACTTCCCTTGTGAATACATTTCTCGCTCCTTTGAACTTGCCGCGCCATAAATCTTGCGCACTTTTTTCCAAACAATTTTCAATTATAGCTTCAATATTTTCATTTCACCCCATCATTCTTTTCAGTTACAATTTCATTATAAATGAAAATTTTACCATTATTTAATATTCTTTATCCGGTGCGAAAAATTTTATGGGGTTCTGGCCAGACTCTGGACAGTTTGCCCTATGTCTAGTGTGGTCCTGACCTGGAAAACTGGCAAGAACAATGTGGAATGAAAAAGTGAATTTTCTTTCGGGTTTTGTGGAATTTGCAGATTGTGACGTGTCGCAGTAGATTTGGGGATGGATAGAGTGCAATATGGGGAAAGGAGGAAGAGACTAATACGGACAGCGCAGTTTTCAATGGAAGTTATGACCGATAAGGGAGACAAGGTCCCGGTCCCGAGGGATTCGCGTAACGTATCAGGCCGACTTCTCGGGATCTCGCGAGGCATTATGTTATATGGGTATAAATAACCGAACAGGAGCAATAATACGTAATAATATATCAGTCGGGATTTTAGTGCTGTAGCTAGGTCGCTCGGCCCAACGGTCGTAATTCATCGCGCAACCCGGCTCGCCCTACAACTATTCACGTACTGTAGCTATCAGAGTATCATATATATATATATATATATATATATATAT